>CAKKOB020001560.1:0-10046 GCA_918844115.2 Phlebotomus perniciosus
CCGGGCGGGTGGCAAGAATGTCACTCAGCTCGGCGACGGATAGGCCCCTTGGGGCCTACACACGTAAGCTGCTAGCAGATTAATTGATGAACTGACAGATTAATGCTTCTGTCCGACGTCAACAGTTCAGTCAACAATTTCATACTGTTGAAAGCTATTTAATGGCATTTTCCAGTGGAAAATCATCAAATTTCCACTCAAATCCTGTCTGTTCTACATTATTAAAGAATTTCTTGAAGGAATTTTTCGGAAAAACTCAATATCAGTGCGTAAAATGCCGTTCAACCGAATCAGGCGAGTATTCACTTATTTTAAAATACTTAAACTTCTGTTGAACGGCATTTTCTGCACTAATATTGAGTTTTTCCGGAAAATTCCTTCAAGAAATTTATTATTTTATTATTTTATTATTTACTACAAAATATCTGCTTGTGAGCTTATGCTCTTGGAAGCAGAGATAAAGGATTTTAGAAATTCTTTAATAATGTAGAACAGACAGGATTTGAGTGGAAATTTGATGATTTTCCACTGGAAAATGCCATTAAATAGCTTTCAACAGTATGAAATTGTTGACTGAAGTGTTGCCATGTGACAGCAGCCTAGGACAGACCAAAGGTTATTTATTCATTATTCTTTTAATTAAAGCCCATACAAATTTCGTGATTATGTATTGTTTCACAACTAATCCTCATTCTTTTTCACATCACCGCAACTGCGCACAATATTGACGTTCCAAGCAAATAAAATAATAAAACCAAAAAAATAATTCACGTTTAACGATAGATTGGCAGACAACTCACGGAATATCTGTTTTTCTTTGTCAACAGTGAGGGCGAGAGAATGCAAAACTCAGTCAGACTGTTTCGTTCTGCAGAATACCAGTTGTGTTAAGGATTATTACGATGATCGCTATCGATGCCTTTGTGGGGATTATACTGCACCTGTCAATGGCTTCTGCCAAGCTAAATATAAAGGTGAGTCTTTGAGCTCTTTAGAGAAAAAAAAGCAATATCTCATGATATTTCCAATTCAATCACATAAACAATTCCTATATCTGCCATCATCTAACATGAGTCAAAAAAGGATATTCTTTATATTGGATGGATGAACTCTTCAGCGTGGCATGCAAATAAATTACTGAGTTTTCTTGCCAATCATGGTCAGAGCAAAATAACACAAATTGAATGCATAATTTATAAATGTGAAATTTCTTCATTCACTTCAACCCATGCATCCATAATTGGATGTTGTTGAACATGTGAATGAGGAAACACTAAAATAACGCCAATACGTTTTTAAAAAACAATGATTTACTATCCTTTTACATGCATTTTCATTCTTTCTCTGTCCCTGACTTGTCCTTAACCTACAAGTCACTGCATTCGCATCCAATGTTAAGGGGGTGGTTTAAAAAGATTTCATTGCGCCCAACCCTTATGCTAAAGACATTAGAGGGTTTCCTCTTATCATGAGAAATTTAAACTGATAGTTGCTGGGATCAAAATACATGATATTACACCCACCATTGACCCACTTTGTTGCCATTCTATGTACCTCAATCGGAATCTATTCGCAAATGGGAAAGGTTTCTCGCGTGAGGAAGGAGTTTCACCTGTAAGTCGATTGGGGCCATATTGTATTTTTTTCGTTCTCCAGTTCTTCATTCAGTAATCCTTGTATATTTTCATGTTGATGTAATTACCGGAGACCACTTTTACCAAGATTACCCTTAGCGCAATATGGGTGTAGCTTAAGATATGTATATATTACGTAATTAATGGAAATTAAATGCAACAACGTCATGTAAATTGAATTTCCCGCTCTCTTTCTCACTTCTAACCCAGTAATAACAAATAAATGCCTCCACATAATATACTCACTTTCTTTGTTTTTTTTTCCTACTCGCTGACAGGCTTAAAACATATGTGCACGGATACCAACCAGTGCGATGAGGGTATGCTGTGTGCCGTGGAGAACTCCACAAAAACAACAGCTCTGGGTACAAAGCCTCTGAACACCCCTGGAGGTGAGCAACAAAAATTATGCCTTTGCGATGAGGACGCCGGGTACACCGAGAGTCCGCGAAACAACAACTGCAGCGGTAAGTTAAAAGCTTGCATCATACGCAGAACATTAGAACATTATTTCACCCTTTTTAGCCAACATTACATATCCACAAATCTGCCCCAAGGATATTGTTTTTTGGAAAATCTATCCACTGCTTGAACTAATAATTAACACCCTGAATGATAAAATCTTGATTGTTTTGTGAAGTCGTGGAAATTTTCCTCTTTATTTGGAGGTAATTTTTTATTGTCAATAAATTATTCTGAAAGCGTTTATATCTCTTGAAATGTTTTATTCTTCTATTTTTTGAGAACGTTAACCCCTTTAGGAATATTCTAAAACTTTAAACAACTTTCGTGAAGTACATATCTTTCTAAATTCACATTATACAAAAGTAACTTCAAGAGAATGCGAAGAAAATTGTAGTATTTCGAGTCATTTCAAGAGTATTATAACATAATTGTGAAGTTATTTTTATATTTTTTATGCGAATAAAATGCGCCATAAATGGTCTTTCGTGTCCAACTCATAAGAGTTATGATTCATTGAATGCGAACCTGGCAATGTGATAAAATTTCCATGACGTTGTGCCTTGATCTGAACTTTGAAAATTAATTATTACAACAATTTTCTGTATTATCTGTTGAATGCAAAGATTTTCTACATTCAAAGGGAATCTTTTAAAACAAACACCATGATACCTAATATAAAAGATAATGATTATCTTCTCTTATTGCAGGTGCAATCACTATTATTGCGGGAATCATCGTTCCACTGATATCCTTAGTGGTTGGTTCAATTATGGCCAGAAAACCACTTCAGTAATAGGACTAGGAATATTAGGGATGTAATAATGCTTCAGTGTGGAATGAAAACACATAGATTTATCTATATGTGAAAGAATCGCATGAAGAGCAATTTCCTCAAGGAACTAAATTCACCAAAGTGCTACTAGTAGAATATATTGCACCATGATGTCTTAAAAAAAAGAATGAAAATCATATAGGAGTAGTTTAATTTGAGTGTATAACTTTTCTTTATGTAAAATTTACGTAATATTAGTCTTTAGAAGATATATTTAATCCACTCAATCTTTGTAGCTTTCCGTGATAGAAGGTTTTTAAAAACTATGCACTGATGTTCATCTTATTGTGACCTTACAAGGCAAAACTTTACCACCAGAGGTATAAGAAATCAATGAGAAATTAAATTGTTTCAAAAGTAAAACCCAGAAATTATATATTAATTCCTCTATTAATTACTTTCTCTCATGTCAATAAAACAAAGGTAAATAAATAGGATTTTTCTGTTTTTTGTTATTATTATAATGATTTCTGCACACGCAAGAATCACCCTTTATATGAATTTTATCCTGCGTCTTTTTTTTCAGCAAAAGAAACCCAGTGTTGTGTAACTTGACTAGAGAGCAATATGCTGTTGTGAAGAAAAAAAATATTTTATTTAATTGTAGGGTTTTCACAATGATGAAAAATAAATTCTATATATGAAACACAATCCTTCGAAGTTATTTGAATTATTCAAAAAATCATAATTTAATATATTATAATTATATACATATATACATACTCACATTTATGTGAATATTTACTAGTCTGTAAGTATAAGATCTAGATTTAATCTATATACAATGACTATACAAATGTAGGACATTGTTCAATAAAACTTTTAATATTAGGCTTCTTGAAAGGCAAAATAAATGCATATTCTTGATATTGCTGTGCTTCAAAGATTCTTTTTTATTGTACCTCTATTTAGTATATTACATATATCTTAGGAATAAATTTTCTTGTTAGGAAATTACTTTCTTTCTCTCTATTTGTCGTTTGATTTTTAAATTGATCCCAAAGATGGGGAGATCCTATGGTAAGATATCCTTTGTGTATTAGAACCATTAGAACTGTTAGAAATTTTCGGATAAATTTATTTAAGAATTTGGAGCTTTTAAAATGTTTGTAGAGCTTTCGTATTTTGTAGTTTGCTTTTTAATCAATTTTACGAACATTTTGATATTTTATGCAGCTTTTTTGTTTGGTTAATTTTGCAATCTATTGAGAATTTTTTGAAATATTTATTATAAATGCCAAGTTTAGACTTGGCGGAGTGCCCCGACACGTTGCGTTTAGGAAAGAGGGAGTTAGTGGGATTATAAAGTCTGTTGTTTTCTTGTCGAATAGGTTTGATGCGAGCCCTTTCCTCCATAGTTTGAACACCTTGCACTTTAAAGGAAATATTTGACTAGAAATATCAGTCGACTTTAGCGAACTACCGTTTGCACCCATATCAACATAGAGGTCTGGGACCTTCACCAAAAGTTGCTACGGACCGTAGAGAAGTAGATTAGGTGTTTTATTTGAGGATGAAGTGAAATTAAAGACCCTTTCCTCCATTAGTTTGAACACCTTGCATCTGCTTAAGCAAGTAATAGCAATGACCAGTCTCTTGTTAATGAATCTCTGTTTTGGGGGAATCCTAGTATCAAGGTATGATGTTCTCGAAGTCCTGGAAGTATTTGAGCGACAATTCTGGAGTTCCAAAAGTGCTTGGTTGTATTTATACAAAATTTTGAAGAGCTTTTGATAATAAAATTTCTTCCTTGATTTTCCCTGCAGAATTGAAATTCAAAATTCAAATTCACTTGCATGGCAGTCATGGCATACAAAAGTCGGATAAACCCGGATAAAAACGAGTAACGTTTTATTTTCAAATTAATCTGTCGCTAACTTCACGTTTGTTTATCAGTTTTGTCAGTTGCAAATGGAAATTTCATGTGCTCTGCATTGTGCAGTTAAAGTTTGATTTCCCGTGAGTTTTCCTCAATTTTCTTTAGAATTTTTCACTCAAAACTTACGTGTATGTTCCATAGAACCAATAGGGCAATCAGAATAGACTCAATTTATAAAATCTCTTTCAGAAATCATAGTTATGGATCAGTGTACACCAAAGAAGGATGTTTTCCAGGACTCGGACACAGTTTTCCGGTCAATTAACAAATTCACAGCAAAACTGGAGAGTCCGAAGGCTCCCACAATCCAAGACTTTTGCATTATCAAGCCTATAAGTCGCGGAGCCTTCGGAAAGGTGTTCCTGGGCTACAAGGAGGGCAACACAAACACCTTATTCGCCATCAAGGTGATGAGGAAGTCAGAGATGATCAACAAGAACATGGTCTCACAGGTGATAACCGAGAGGAATGCTCTCGCCCTGTCACGGAGTCCCTTCTGCGTGAATCTCCTGTACTCCCTGCAAACATCCTCCTACGTCTATCTGGTGATGGAGTACATGGTTGGCGGTGACCTCAAGTCCCTCCTGGCCATGTATGGCTTCTTCGATGAGGCCAGCGCCAGATTCTACGCCGCCGAAGTGGCTCTGGCCCTCCAGTACCTGCACAATCACGGAATCGTGCACCGGGACATTAAGCCGGACAATATGCTAGTCTCCGCTTCTGGCCACGTGAAGCTCACGGATTTTGGTCTCAGCAAAATTGAATTGAGTCGCGATCTTGAGATGTCGGACCTCATAAACTGCTCCCCGAATCTCAATGCTCGCACACCAGGTCAATTGCTGTCGCTCACATCCCATCTCTCCTTCGGATCGGTGTCCAAGAAAGCGCAGGAAGAGGATCCGCCACCCACATCGACATTCATGAATATCATCAACAATCATCGAGTTGGGGAGGCGGATCTGGACACATCGGTGACGTCTAATAACAACGAGGCGGATGATAGTCGGATGTCTGGCGTGTCTCCCTTTTTCTCAACCGAAAACATTGATCCCAATATAGTGATCAGCGCTGCCAGTAGCATCAACACAGACTCCCAAACATCCTACTATACTTGCAATTCGAGTGTCGGTAACAGCAATCGCAAGGAGAATCAATCGATGAGACTCAAGCGGAGAGTCTTCAGGGGAGCTTCGACGTCCAGAGATAACAAGAGAGAGATTCAAAGTCTCCTCAGCAATGTTTATGATAAGAAGTATCGAAACATCCTGAATGTATCTCAGCTGAAGCAATCCGAAGATTCAGGGATTTCTAGTCGAAAGAGCGACATATCGAATGGAGTGAGTGAGGAGAATCCGGTGAAACATGAGATTAACAAGGAGGAGCTGACATCTGATTATTCCCGGAGCTTGGTGGAAAGTGATGCAGATTCTCCGATTTCAAACGGTTCGCGGAATTTTAAGCATCCAAACTTTAGAAGGTATAACATTGTTGGGTTTGTTATGAGAGTTGTTCCTAATGGTTTCATTTATTGTAGGAGCTTCAAGAGGAAGCGCAACATTGACGTGCAAGCCAGCACGGGACTCACTCAGGAGATCGAAACCATTGATTTGGGCAGTAGTACACCCAAGAAGAGGAAAGAGAAGTCGCCATTGAAGGGTGTTCTTAAACCTATGTGAGTTTTTCATTTTATTTTACACTTTGATTTTTACGTTACAGAAATCTGAACCAATTACTTTAGTTCAAATACCTATCATTGGCAATATGAGTTTTTCCTAAGAACTAATAGAAGAGCGGAAAATATGCCATTCATTCAGTTGAGGAGCTTCTTCAATTGAAAAACCTCTTGATTAGACTGAATAGCATTTTATTATCTTGAAAAAATGCAGTACCTAAATATTTTAATAATTAGTGAATATTCGATGGTTTTCCATCCGAATATTGTGATTATTGACAATCAAGCGGTAAGAATTAGTTGAAAAAACAATTTTGGTAATACAAAACATTGAAACACAAATTTTAAGTGTTAAATTCGCAAACATTGATAAATTTTTCCCAAAAGCGAACCTTTTTCTATATTTTCCCATAAAAATATCGAAAGTTTGGTTTCTGAGATCCTTTCCTTCAGTACTGACCAAAAGGTTGTCGAAACTGTACCAAAAGAGGTTTGTGTCTCGGCTAATATTTGCCATCATATTATCTTGAGTTGTAGTTTGTGTCTCCACTATGAATAGGACTGTTTAGATGAGTTAAAAGCCTTTTCGAGTTGATTTGTTAAGAGAAATTTATCGGCCAAGATGAGCTTATTATTTAGTCTCAAGCTGAAATCAATTCATTTTCATAAATCAAATCATCAAACTACAGGCCGACTTATGGGGAGCTGTGATTCTTTTATGGCGAACTCGTAATGGGATCGAATTCAGTTTCAGCTGCAAACTTTGGAGGCGAAGAATCGCGTCGTTCAAAGAATTTTACACATCAAACAATTTCATTCAAGTAGAGACTTATCAACGCGTTTATTATAAAGTGATGTCCCAGACAGTTGACGCAATCCTACAATATTTGGGTCGACAGGACGTTCTCGCATGAAGAACAAGTGAAAGTGTAAGAAGTTGTAAATTTTAACTGCCATAACTCTGGTTCTATTTATTCTACAAAAAATTTAAATATCATTTTGGAAACGTCTCGATCTGGACTATAACATACTAAAATATGAACAAAATGCATAATGCCGTTTTCGAGATAATTAGGGTCAAACTTTCACTATGGGGGCGCCACAAGTGGTCATCGAGATGCGTCTTTTAAAAAAAATTTGATCGAAATCGGTCCATAAACAACAAAGATATAGCCCGGTGAAAACTCAAAATTTGACCTTCAATATCTCGGGTCAAGGTTATCAAGAGACTAATGTGACCTATCGTTGGAAAGGTCTCGACCTCAGCTACAACATACTAAAGTTTGAAGAAAATGCATAATGCCGTTTTCGAAATATTCGAAATCGAAAATTCGAAAATCGATTTTTCGACTTTAGCGCCCCTAGCGGTCGTCGGACAAAGTTTTGATGATCGGAAGAGTTGTAGTTTCCCATCAGACGTTTCTAAAACTAGGTCATAATACGAAATCGGACCCATAGAACTGGAGATATGGCCGATTTAAAATTTAATTTTCGGACCCTAATATCTAGGGTCCTAATACAGCTAGGATCTAGTGTGACCTATCGTTGGAAAGCTCTCGACCTAAGCTACAACGTGTTAAAATTTGAGATCGATCCATGCCATAGGGGCCGAGCTATTAAAAAATTTTTTTTGGGATGTTTCAAAATGGCGGATGTGGGGGTGGGGGGTGGAATTTGACATCACCATTATCTGGCATTCAGTCGATATATAACCTTTGCTGAAAACCGCAAGTCGATATCTCTCACCGTTCTCTCGCTATAAGCCGTTATACTATAGCCGGACGGCCGGACGGACGGCCACTAAATTTTTTTTGCCTACCCTTTTTGGAATTTAGGGATCTCGAAACACTCCCCCCCAAAATTTCAAATCGATTGGAGCAACTTTGATTTTGGCGCCGATCATATAAGCTGTGAATCTGGTAAGAATCACAGCTAAAATTGGGAAACTTTGTATGAAAGGTTCCAATCTTGGTTCCAATAGGGGGTGGAGGGGACAATCCCCTATAATGTTAAATTACAGTGTACATTACCCAAATCAACCCCTTCATACATTGTGAGCCGCTAATGTTTCATCTTAGTGATGAAAAAGTCGAAATTGTCTGAAAAAATGGTAAATTTGTTTGAAAGTTACTAATACGGGATGATGGGGCCTTCTTCTATAGTATGGGGTTGTAGGTGAACCCATTCTGATCAACCCTATCATACATCTTGACCAGCTAGCGCTTCATTTTTTTGGTCAAAAACTCGAAAATGCCCGAAAAATGGGTAAATTTGTATGAGAGGTACCAATAGGGGATGGCAGGGCAACTTCTCTATACCCCAAAGTTATAGAGGACACCACTCTTATCATTCCCATCATACATCGCGACCAGCTAGTGCTTCATCCTAGTGGTCAAAAAGTCAAAATTTTCGAAAAAAGTGGTAAATTCGTATGGGAGGTACCAGATAGGGGAGGTGGATGAACCCAAGTTACAACACAAACCACACAAACGACACAAACCAAGCAAGGACAGGCGCGTAGCGCCTCGTTTATTATATTTCAAATTCCACTCCCTACGTCTCACAAAATTATTCACAAAATCCATATTAGGTTCTGCAATCCACAAAATGATCTTGAATGTCGCTCTTCTCCGCTAGAGCTACGCATCTCCGGCATTATTGTAGTTTCTCTTGCAATTCGCCGCGAAGTGGACAATCGGACAAACAATTCACTACACACTGCTAGAAATTAGAAAAATACTTCCAAAACGAAACAATCCCGAAATTGGGAATTTTTTGGGCGAGAATTGAAAGACTTTGCAAATTAACTAAAATCCAATTAATACTGCAGACTCTTTTTTGTGTCAATAACATCGAAAATCTGTCGCAACTCTTTGTCCTTGAAGTGCTCTTCCCGAATAGGGCTCAAATCGCTCAAACCGCTAAATTGATCGCGATGAAATTAGGTAATGGGTATACTTACATAACATTATAAGGAGTAAAATTGTTAAGACCGTTAAGACGTAATAAATTTTAATTAGCAATCCGTATCTTTTTTATGCTTAACAGTCGATATAAAATACAAAATCAAAATTGCACTACATATTATATAATGTTCAGAGTTCAGACAATTAAACTAATTGAATTAATACCACCACCATTAGCTAATACCCACAAACTACATAGATTATTGTTTATTATAATTGTATTTATTACATAATACTTAGTTGCAATAATTTCCTTTTATAGTCGCCTGGACTAAGTATACCTATTGTAACGGACAAGTTTTGAAATGAGACATTTGTAAGGTTTAGTTAGGGATTCGTTGCCCACTTCAAGTGGGAAATTTGTCATCCATATTGGGATATTGCGAGTGAGTTGCGTAATCGTAAAGTAGAATTTGTCTTGTGAATTTTAAATTGATTTAAAAGCCTACAGGAAGGTAAAATACTTATTTAATTTATTAGGAGAGTTGAGACTAATAAGAAATGTAACTTTTAGGCTAGGAGTTGTATAAGGAAGTGACGTGGTGACGACACTAAGTCGAAGAATCTCTGACGATTCATTCTCCTACAATAGTAAGTT
>CAKKOB020001560.1:10146-20675 GCA_918844115.2 Phlebotomus perniciosus
GGTGGGGGGTGGAATTTGACATCACCATTATCTGGCATCCAGTCGATATATAACCTTTGCCGAAAACCGCAAGTCGATATCTCTCACCGTTCTCTCGCTATAAGCCGTTATACTACGGCCGGACGGACGGCCGGATGGACGGACGGACGGCCACGAAAATATTTTTTCGCCTACCCTTTTTGGAATATAGGGATCTCGAAACACTCCCCACCCAAAATTTCAAATCGATTGGAGCAACTTTGATTTTGGCACTGATCATATAAGCTGTGAATCTGGTAAGAATCATAGCTAAAAGACCTATTGATAGCGGAGACACAAACCTCAAACTAATTCACCAAATGCCTATAATCAGCCATGACACAACCCCTTTTTCCAACAATTCCGGTCAATTTGAATAGAGATTCTTTGATCTGATGCTTATTTTGGTCATTTTATTTCAATCAAGATCCCTGTCCGACGATGAATTGCCGATAAATGCCAACTTGGGCAATGTTCTCGTGTCGACGCCGGTGTCCTCACAGAAGCTCCCCCGTCGTGAAGGCGGTCTATTGCATAAGCTGAAGAGCACGAGATTTGCTCTGCCGGCATCTGGCGAATCGCAGAAGAAGAGCAGCTCAATGAGTGAGACACTGCCAATGAGGATAATGAAGATGTACGAGGAGCCGGCAATGTCGCCAATCAGTCGGAATGTGGATCAGAAGACGCCAAAAGCCACCCAGACGCCATTTAGGACCCCAAAGTCCGTGCGAAGGGGCGGAGCGGGAGTGTCGGATGAGCGAATTCTGGGCACTCCGGATTATCTGGCGCCGGAGTTGCTTCTGTCGAAGGGACACGGACCAGCAGTTGATTGGTGGTCATTGGGTGTTTGTCTCTATGAGTTTCTCACGGGGATTCCGCCGTTCAACGATGAGACTCCACAGAAGGTGTTCCAAAATATCTTGTGTCGCAACATTGAGTGGCCAGAAGATGATGAGGCTCTGTCTCAAGAGGCGATGGACGCTGTCGAGGCACTTCTTACGATGGAACCCTCCAGCAGACCGTCAGCCAGTCAGGTTCAACTTATGGTCTTCTTCAAGGATATTACATGGTCCGATATACAAACTGTGGATCCGCCGTTTGTGCCAAAGCCAGACAATCCTTTCGATACTGGCTACTTTGAAGGTAAAATCTTTCAGCTAGAGGTATTTTTTTCGTTTTAATTTATGCTCATATTTATTTTCAGCTCGAAATGTAATGCAACATCTCAAACTGTCTAACTTCGATGCCGAATCACACTGAGACAAAAAACTGAGCTATAAATTTATCCTTCCCTTGTGTATTAAGAATAAATAATATTAAAAGTTAATAATTTTTTCGGAGGAATTGTACTGAAATGATTTGATTAAATTGTACACCTGCTGGATTGTGAGAAAAACATTATAAACTATTAAAATATTCCTTTATCAATATTTTCTTATGTTTACTAACAAGTTCTTTGAATTTCATTTGGATCGATCTTATTTTTGACTGCGAACTGGAATTATTTCTATTATAGGTTTTCATACGAGATCCTGTTGAAGTCTTTGTTATCATTTGAAAATGACGAGGGATTGACTCATTCCCACTTTTACTCTCAAGGTTTCTGATTTCTCTGGTTTCGCGATGCAATTTCTGGGTTGGATTTCTCAATATGTACGATTTTTGAGTTTTTTGAAGAATATTTTCAGTTCCTTGGGTTTCACGATATATTTTTTGAGTTTCTCGAAGAAATATTTGGGTTTCGCGATACCATTTAGAGTTTCTAGAAGAAACTTTTCGGTTTCTTGAGTTTCACGATATAATTTTGAGTTTCTCGAAGAAATTCTAAAGGTTTCTAGGGTTTCACGATACAATTTTTGAGTTTCTCGAAGAAATATTTAGGTTTCGCGATACCATTTTTGAGTTTCTATAAGAAACTTCGGTTTCTTGGGTTTCACGATATAATTTTTGAGTTTCTCGAAAAAATTCTTAGGTTTCTCGGGTTTCGCGATACAATTTTTGAGTTTCTCGAAGAAATATTTAGGTTTCTCGGGTTTCACGATACAATTTTTGAGTTTCTCGAAGAAATATTTAGGTTTTGCGATACCATTTTTGAGTTTCTAAAAGAAACTTTTCGGTTTCTCGGGTTTCACGATATAATTTTAGAGTTTCTCGAAAGAATTCTTAGGTTTCTAGGGTTTCGCGATGCAATTTTTGAGTTTCTCGAAGAAATTTTTGGATTTCTTGGGTTTCGAGATACAATTTTTAAGTTTCCCGAAGAAATTCTTGGGTTTCGCGAAGCAAATTTTGAATTTTTTGGGTTTCGTGAAGCGTTTTTCGGACAATTGACAAGGGTTTCTCAATATATGAGTTAGCCTCGGAAAATGACCAAAGCTCAAATAACAGAAAAGTTGCGGTCAGATTTGAATTGTTTAAGTTGAAAAATGGCGATTGAACTTTTTAATTGAAATCTCTTATTATTTTACTCCTTCCTCAGATCTGCAAGAATTTTTTGATAAGACCATAGAATAAATTTAGGTCATCAAATTCATCTTTATTTTAAAATGTACATATTTGCTAAACTGAAAAGGTAAGAAGAATTGAAAGTGTGGACTTCACTTAGGTTCTCTATAAATCGAAGATGATTCTTATCAATATTTCTCAGTCAAAGTTTTCATGTAATGTCTTCTTGAAAAGGTATGCAAAATGTAAGTAAAAATGAATGAAGAAACTCTGAAGCTCTCAAACAAACCCTTTACCAAAGAGCATATTTGAAGGACTACTTATGTAGGTATATAAATCGACACTTACCCCACATAATATGTACATATAACATGAGTGATGAGAAAATTGATTTAAAATCTGAATTGCATGTGGAGCGTATGATTGTTGTGTGTGAAAGGAGATTAAGTCTAGTGTCGTTATTGACAAGCTCAATTTGATGGAATTAGAAGGAAAGTGGAGCTGTTATTCGCCATCAGTGTTATTATGATGTGTGGCTTGTGTAGAAGGGATGGATGTTTTCACTTTCTTCACTTTGCACTGAATACTCTTTATTCTCCATTTGTTACACTGCTCCCGAGCATCTCGTGAGAAAAAGATCTTGTACACTTGTACATTGACTGGGGATACATTATCTTGTCATGTGGAAAGATGCTATAATCGTGTATTTTACGCAATTCAATCCATATCGGGAAATTCAATTGTATGTTCTGCTCATATTCTGAAACATAACTGTCTGAGAAAAAGAAGAATGAGATTAAATTATGGAAATGTGAAATCATATCCATCTTTTTCGTTTTACCAAATTCTTCTTAAGTAGTTTAGTGCTTCTAGTATGTGAGAAGTCAATTATATTCAAATGAGATCTGTCATTAGGAATGATTTACTTATGTGTGAGTTCTTCACTTTAATTATTATTAAATCTAAGATAATGAACAATCTGCTCTGAATCAAATACGACTATTATTTATGGGGAGGTAAAAAAAATCATGATTCCAGAGCAGATTAATTATTGTTGAATCACGATTTAAAAGTGCACTCATTATAGAAAATATGTGAAGATGAGCAAAAACATTTCTCAGCAGTATTAATACAGTTCTCAGATTTGTATACTGTTATTGTGGAATCCAAAGTTTGCAAAAGGAGAAAGGATCATTCAATTCAATGTCTTGTAGATGAAACAGCAGTTATGTGTGCTTAAGCAACGTAAAAGAATTGGTAAGTGAAAAGGCCATTCGTCATTTGATATCAAATGACTCGAACTGTATGTTATCTCGATCAACAGAAATCCTGTTAATATGTCTGGAGTATTTTATCTGTCTTTTTAAGAATGAGAATGGAATCTGCTATTTGCAGAAATAGTTTGAGATTTATATACTCTATGTTGATATACATAAAGAAAGAGATAATTTCTATTGTGAAAAAAAGGCAGAGAGAGGCATCGCCAAGACGTTTTGATAGTTTTCACAGAGTCTGTAATTGCGGCATTCAATCTGCACGGTAGAAAATAAATGACGAATAAATCATTTCGGTGCCACCACCAAGTCACATGTGGTAATGATAAAATCCTAAGAATTGAATTCCTTCACCCTTTAGCTATTGTGAGCACAATTTTCAATTATTTTCACTCTATGTCATACATACTATACACAATACATAATGTACAATATGTATGATTTGCAGGGATGAGTAAATTCTTTACATTTTCATGTAATAACAAGATTTAAGTTATTTTTAAAGATTGCAAAGAATATTTACTTCAATACAATAGAAAATATTATAATTAGCAGTGATTTAATGAAAAAATCCTATAGCCATTTCAAACTTTTAAATTTTAAAATTGTAAAAAATAAATTTTACACTGTAAAGGCACATCCCTGATGATATGAGAGTTCGTGCAGATATTAAAGGTATATAGCAAACATGCCATGTGAGATAAGAAAAGAAGCGAAATCCGGGCATTTTCGAGCGACGACGAGACGACAATCATTATAAGAAGATAATTCAAATAAGAATTATTGCACTTCATTCATTCATCTCAGCAGATTCTGCCTCTTTCTCTATGGTACTAGCTATTTCGATCCATCGATAAATTTATATATCTTATATGCATAAACATAGAATACATAACAAGCTCAATACATTATTTAATGCTTAGCTATCAACAGTTTTCCAATGATATACCTGACTTTAGCCTCTAGCTGTACTCTGAATCGATCATTATGAGGTTCAAAGGTAATGGTATATTGGCCTTTATCTCGTATCAAATTGACCGATTTTCATAATTATAAAAGCAACGACAAATTGCATTTGCTCATGCGTGAATTATTACAGGAAAAGTGTCTTTAGCTAGAAATCTCATTTAGTGGTCGTTAACAGGTGTTAATGCGCAAGAATAAACTGGTTTGCTATTAATTTCATAATGTTTTATTTCATCAAACTTTTATTTTTGTCCAACATATTAATTTTATACCGATTTTCTCGTTCTCCAACATGCTGATGGCATTAAATGCAAGAGCCTTGATTGGGCGAAGCTCCCTTTGAATTCCTGGGGGGCACAAAATTATTTTGGTACATTTATAACTTGGAGACTTGAAGGGAGTTGAGAGCCTGATCTAGATCACTGATTAATAGATTGATATCCTCTATGCCAACGGAAAAGCGGGCGAAATTCTCCGTGATGCCCATATCGATCCTTTGTTCTCGTGTAAATCGCTCATACATCATTGTATATCTAAAAGGCACGATGAAATGTTAGAGAGAAATATAAAATCCTCATAGGAAGGCATTCTGAAGCCACTACATTGAGGTATTTTAATAACACATATATATATGGTCATGTAATGAAAACTTACGGAAAGACAATGGTGGACTCGACGCCTCCGAGCGATTTGGCGATTGTAATACATTTCAATTTGCTTGCGAATTTCTTGACTTCATCAATACCACCTTTCAAGTAGAAGGCCATTATACCACTATGTCCGTACGTTTGCCTCAATGTCAGGCCATATTGCGGATTATCGGGCAGTGCGGGATGAAGAACCTTCTCAATGTTTGGGTGTTTCTGCAGAAATTTGGCCACACCGAGGGAGTTCTCATGGTGCTTCTCCATCCGAACGCCTAATGTCTTGAGGCTACGATGCATTAGATAGCAATCAAAGGGACCAGGTACGATACCCAAATTGACCTGTAGTAGTTTCAGACGATTATATATATCTTGGCTATTAAGCACGGCGGCTCCCATTAAAACGTCTGAGTGTCCGTTCATGAATTTTGTCAACGAATACATTGAGATGTCAGCACCCAAATCGAGCGGCTTTTGAAAGTAGGAGCTTAAAAATGAATTGTCGACCACCACGATTATCTGTGGAGGCAAACAGAAGAAATGTGATCCATGAAAAATGCGAAAATCTACTTTAGAAGATCAATATTGATGAGATTTGATCATTTGCAAATATTGATGAAACCACCTGTTAGACTTGTTTAAAAAAAATTATTTTATTCTCGTGCTTGATGGCACGATTACTTACGTTTTTATTGTATTTATGCGCAATATCAGCAATAGCTCTGATATCGACCACAATTAAGTGCGGATTGGTTGGACTTTCGATCCACACCATCGAGGTATTTGGCTTAAGGGCGCGCTTAAATCCATCGTGATCAACAGCATTGAAATACTCCACCTCGATATTCCTTTGCTTTTGCAATGACGACATTAATCCTTCTGTTCCAGTGTACAGGTCCTTTGAGACTAAGACGTTATCATGTGGCTGGGCAAGATGGGTGATGGACACTGTAGCTCCTTGGCCAGATGAAAATGTTAGGGCGTACTTGCCATTGTCCAGAGCAGCCAGACATTGTTCCAATGCAGTTCTTGTTGGATTTCCCACGCGTGTATATTCAAAATCCTATCAATTATTTTGCGTATTTAATCCATTAGATTTTTTTTCTAAACACTTTATTAGAAATTAATTAAAGAAAAGTGCTTAGTAATTACGATCAAAACGAGAGAATCTTTAGATCACCTTCAACAGAAAGGTCAAAGTCATACCTTTTCATTGTTAACAGTGTCATATTTGAAAACTGTAGAATTAACAATTGGTGGGACAACAGGATCTCCCAGAGACTTTGGAGTTGGGCCAGCATGAATGGCTTTCGTCCTAAATCCTGATTGTTCGGCAAAGTCCTTTCCAACCATTTTTGTAAAACAAAGAAATCTCACAAGAATAAAACTGCGATCCACCACAATCAACGTTTCTGTTGAAACTGACCCAATATGGTGAGAATATTAGAATTGCCAACAAGTCGCTTAATTTGTGAGACTGTTACCTAACATCTCCTATAACAATATATTTGTTTATGGAATCAACTGGTTTTATACATAGATAATAACAGCTGTTATCTATGATTTATTAATGAGTCGCGCGAAATGATAATTTGTTTTGGTGTGTAAATATTTTTTGATAGAAATAAAGTGGTTGATAAAAAGACGAAGAGTGATGGAAAATTCACTTCGCAGAGCGCTTCCAACAGATAATCCAAGACTTTTCTTTCTCGTGATTTTTATTATTTTAGAAACAGTGCGGTTAAAATGAAATCGTAATATTAAGAATTATCTTTATGAAAAGAACTATGATTTTTTTGAGAAATGGATTTCTTATCAGTTTAAAAATTAACGGATTTTTATACTGCTCCGTACAACATAGTCGAGTTGGAGCACTAAAACTGTATCAGTCATACATTATAATTATTGTTTTTCTTTGTTCCTCGTCTATCTTTGCTATCATGACCACACTTGAAATTTTAATTCACAACAAATATAGCTAAAACAAGTGATAGCAAAGCACTTGACACTCCACAGCTTGTATTATGCTTTTAATTTTTTTTTAGTCTTCTATCATCTTCATATCAGTAAACTTGACAATGAGAGTGAGAATAATTTTTTCCGTTAATAATGCTCTTCGCATTCATCTCTTTTACTGGAATTGAATAAGTGGTTTGGTTTGTGAATCACAGAAATTTATCATAGCAGATGCAAACATTCTTATGTACATAAGTTCTAAATTTACATCAGAATTCCAATAATCTTCAAAATATTTCAAAAATAGAGATAAAAAGAAATTTAA
This sequence comes from Phlebotomus perniciosus, assembly GCA_918844115.2. NCBI lineage: Eukaryota > Metazoa > Arthropoda > Insecta > Diptera > Psychodidae > Phlebotomus > Phlebotomus perniciosus. The sequence goes on from CAKKOB020001560.1 coordinate 17,772, forward strand.
AAAACTCTCTAACAATTTTCTTACGTAAATTGGCTAACCAGCACAGGGCGCAAATCGCCTCTTTCTTTGTTATTTTATCGTTTGCAATCTCTCCATTTCTTATTATAATTTCTTCCGGGGTCGGTTCACTCCCCTAATCCGACATAGAGACGACGTTTTGCGATAAGGAAACTATCTTTTTCGTGTTGCTTGCTGCATTTAAGGGGGTGTATAACAATTTGGCATTTCGTGACTAAAATATCAAACGAGATTTTATTTCCCCAAAAAAGCATCACATCCGTGCGCATAAAGACAAATCTTTGATTTGGCAAATTTCTCTTAAGAACCTCTCAGACAAATAGTCCAACAATTGCCCCTAAGAGACGGCTCTCAATTCAACATAATCAAACAAACATGCGGCAGAAAGTGAAAATGGATTTATTATAGGTGGATTATATATCTTATAGTTCGTTAAATTCACTATTGAATCACCATTCAGGAGATCGACAAAGTATGTGCGGTGTTGGGATAAGAAGTCCATAGCGTGAATAAATATTTCAAATGTCATACATTTACTTGTTTTTATTGAATCACAAACAGATCGTTCGTCATTAATTATTAATCGAGATATTTATAGGAAGGTGAATTTATTGGCTACTCACATAAATGGCTATCACATGGCTAAAAGACGTGTAGAAGTGTAAAAAAATTAATTATATTTTCCAGTCTCAATATCAGTCAGCGTTCATTACCAGTGAAGAATCCCATAAGACATGCTATACTGTGGCAGAATGTTTTTGGATTGAAGTCCGGTTTAATCTTTATGTCCGTTTTAGTATGTCCATTGCACTGAAAGTGAACCCCTCTAGCATTCTTGATCTTTTCAGTATAGTGTCACTATTGGAGTCATCTTACTAACCGGCCGGCTATCCACTGTGCTGATGGAGACACTCGTAAAACGAGAAATTCTTGCGAATAAATCTCTGCTCGAATCAACATTTCATTCATGACATATTTTTGAGATATTGTTCACATTACGCTTTCTTTGACTTGTGTTCCAAGCTCATTCCATGGTAAACCACTTTGTTGTCAAACAGAATATTTGGTCCCTCTTCTAACGAATGAGAGCCATTACCATTTATTTTCTAATAGATCTAAAAGTCTGATTTAGATGATTTTAACGATCAATTTTAAATAGAATGACACAATTGAGATTTAGGATTAACCCTTAGAAATTCTCTGCAAGAAAATCTGCTTTTACATCTCTGGGAATTATTGCAAGTTATGCCAGAATCATCGCTATGTTGCTTACAATCTTATTTGAGTTTCAAATTGACTCTGTATGAATTCCAGCACGTACATAAACTTTGCTTAACACGCTTAACACTATACACTCTCCTATACTATATTCAGAGTTTGTCTGTTTTGGTCTGTTTAATAAATTTCAATGAAATGAACATTCTGTGAGATATGAATAATTGTATCAATTTATATAAACAATCCGAAATATTCCAATATTACTACTGTCTATGATGTTTCGATAATTACTTTGAGTTTGAGCCACTCCACAATTAAATGAAAACCAATCAAAACCCACCAGCTCTTTCATATCCTGATAAATCAATTGATGTGTGGTAGCTTCAATAATATATTGCTTAAATTTTCATTGAACTTCCCGCACTCTGATACATTCACAAAGCATTAATCAAGGGAATATGATGAGAGTTCGATGGAGTGCAGTACATGGGTAAAGGTAAAGGAAATTGTGGAAAAATGAAGTGTGCATACCTGTTGCATGAGTAAAGAGAAAAGGAACAAAATATGAGATAATTGCATAATTGTAATATTTTAAATGCGGACAAACGTGTCTTCTCTATGTGTAATAGCAATTTAATCACACGCAAAGGGAAAATTGTCAGCTTCCTTTCATAATTGTAACGAGTTTTCTTTGTTGCATTCACGAGTTTCTCTCTTTCTCTATCTCACACTCTGACACGTCACATCCGGTGGAGATGGAGGTTTGGGGATGAACTACCCAGCTTATATTATATTTACATAAAATGCTCTATTGTAAATATGCAAAATGCAATTAAGATGTAAAGAATCATGGATTCTGAATAGAGACTGAAGGGTGGAACAAACAAGGGGCAGTTGACTATTGATATAAAGGAGAATATGTATTAAGAATAACCCGAATAACCTAATCCCGAATATAGCGATAAAATAATTTCAAATTTATAAATTTAGGTCATGTTCGAATATATTTTCTCTTCATGTAAAAATCATGTGAATAACAATATAATCTCTCAATCAAACGCCCCTTGGTACGTAACGACGGTCACAGAGGTCAAGTCGAGGGCGCATTCCTTTTCATTTCCCATGTCATATTCAACCATATTCAACGTATGATGCGGATGGACAATGGTGAAAACTTTTTTTTCCAAAAGCGCACAATGTTAAAACTTTATCCCCTACAGGTTACCTAGGTTACCTATGCTATATGGGTGTGTAAATTGCCAATTACGCGAGAATGTGGTACGTGTCAGGTCAATATATTCTTTTAAGAATTTTTGAAGTGTTTTATAAATGTACATAATTCGCTACTGTGCTTGAACACCTGATTGCAGTCACTTATTTATGTGACTATACCTGGTGGAAGGAGAATTGGAGAATAGAAGAGAGAGACCGACAAGTGTACGAGATAAATAACTCAAAATTCTTGCGACAGATGAAGCATGACTCGAGCCAATTCCTGATTTCCCCTCAAAGAGCGATGCCATCGTAATTAAAGGCCAAATGAGTCCCAGGAATTTCAACTCACAGTGACGAGGAATTAACAAGAGTTCATGACACTTCCCTCTCGAGATTATCAGCATCAGCCGACATTTCCTCCAGGAACCCCACCAGTGACGCCCGAGGGCTCCG
>CAKKOB020001561.1:0-20673 GCA_918844115.2 Phlebotomus perniciosus
TTCAGTATCGCGATGAAGTGGCACCCGGAGTCATCCCCGATGCCGCTTTCACTCATCTCTACTCCCAGATCTCCCCGGCAGCAGCCATTGTGGGCGGCGTTGTGGGTCAGGAGGTGATTAAGAGTGTCTCCCAGAAGGAGGTTCCCCACCACAATCTCTTCTTCTTCGATCCCGAGAGAGGCGATGGCTACATCGAAACAATAGGCATTTAAGCTTTTCCTTTAATTCTACCACAATTTCTAAGGTATTTTTTTTCTTTTCTTATATTCATTACACTTTGTGAATTATTCTTTTACAATTTATATAAATAATTAATTTTGTGTGTGTCATGAGGTCTAATATGAATTAAAACTTCTCTCAATACATAAAATTATATTAACTTGTTTTAATCTTCCTCGAATAAACCAAAAGACCTAATTCATTTTCCGTGTAATTACAGTTTTCTCAAATTGCAGTGGGAATCAAGATTTTTTTGTCCTCTTAAATGCAAGAAAAAAAAAACGTGAAGGAAAAGATAAACTACATAGTGATTACACAATAATAGCAAAAATAATATTCTGCCATCCCTTTAATATTAAAAAAAGAAAAGAACTTAATATGTATAAAGTTGAATATAATAGGGTGTCATAAAATGTTCTTCAAAAGCTCATTATTTCTTCATTCAAACGATTATTTATAGTTTTTTTTTACCCACTTTAAATTAATAAATTTCTTCTTTCCTTTTGTTTCTACAAGTTGCAGTCACAGCTTCTCGCGCGGCACGCAAATCTCTTTATTACATTATTATAATGTTAAAATATTTAACGATTTTTCACATATATAATAATAATAAAAATATACGTATTGGATATTTTAATTAATTAAAAATTAAATTAATTACTTGACAAAGAAGGAAAATACAATGAAAGTAAAGTTCGATGGTTTTTGTACTGAAGAGAAAATCGCTGGAAGAATTCCTGCCAAATTCTGGTTCTTTTTATCTTTTTAAATTTCCTTTTTTTGCACACGGAAGAAAAAAATGTTCTTATATCTTGTTTTCTCCTAAAAAATAGATCGCGCTTATCACAGTCGTTTGCATAATTATAGATTTTTTTTTCTCTTAATTAATCCATTTATTTTGTGTTTAATCTTTTTTGTCCTTCTGTGAATTTGAGAAAATAAAAGTCCCGTCCTGATTTTTCCTTTGCATGCAAATTTAACGAAGGTCTTAGGAACTCTTTTGCGTAATTCTGTATCCTTTTCTTTCTCTTCTCTCTCTCTCTCGCTCGCTGTTTTTTTTTGTGTGTCTGATCTTTTTTTTTTGGAATCTTTTTGTTATAATAAAACCGGCTGCAACTGCAACGAATTCAGTACAAAGTTTGTAAATTTAGTAATAATAATATAATATTTCTTGGCCAAAAAAAAAGAAGAATTTGTAACTCTCTGGCGCGTCGAAAATCCTTGCACAATTGCGGTGAATTTCTGTCTACCTTTCTATCTAATGTGGCTTTTATTCATTACTTGGGACAGCATAATAAAGTAAAATATAATTCAAAAATACGTAAATCTGCCTTTAAAATACAAATAAAGTGTGTATGAGTGGCTAATTTCACAAATCAACCGACCAACCTCATTTTTATTCTCTCAATATTTTGTTCAAATAATTTCTCATGATCTCCGCCTCTTGTACACAATAAATTCGAAAAATTGTACACACCAACAAAATTTAAAATGTTATTACATAATTAAATGTCCATTTATAATATTCTATTTCTCTTTTTTCCTCTCAATAGCTCATTTATAGAGAAATTACTTTTTTTTAACAGTTATTTAATATACCATTTTTTCACTTTCCATCGTTAAATTTATTCTTTTTTAACTATGTGTTCCTATTTGTTACATCTATTTTTTTATATAATATTTCTTAGTTTTTATCTTTATTCATCAATATATTTTGAAATAAATTAGTGTAGTAAGATTGAGAAAAAACATGAGGGGGGCTCAAGAGGGAGAGATGTTGATTTGACTTTTTTTTAATTTTTATTTTAGCTTATTATTGGAGCTTTTTTCGCAGTAAAATTTTTATTTATTACATAATTTCTTTATCTTCATTTTCTAAATCTTGTTTTTTTTTGTTTTCTTTTACACACGACAGAAAAAAAGTTAATTGTGTTACACGTGAATTGGATGAGGGAGTAAATAAAGAGATTTTCCTCTGTTTCAATTGAATTGTAAAAGTATTTTTTTTTCCTATCTCTCCTCCTGGGCATCTTATATCCCTGCTTTACGTGGAGCCAAATATTTAGTCACCCCACCAGTCAGGACCAGAATTATTAGAATACGAATTTCCATAGCTTCCGCCATAATTTCCACCACCACCGCCTCCGCCGCCACCTCCTCCGTTGCCATAGTAGGATCCTAAAAGATAAGATAAAAATTTGCATAAAATAAAACAAAAATTATTTTTTCTGTCAATTTTGAGATTTTGCCGTAGGTAATCAGAAAAGATTAAGCCATTATGCAAACACGATTTGTTCTTGCATAGAAAATCTGTCATCATTTTGTGAAAAAATTTTGTTCCAAGTAAATATTTCTCTAAAAAATTATGTCTGTAAACTTACCGTATCCACCACCTGGACCACGAGGGCCTCCAGGATTTCTATTGGCTGAACCACGATTGCCACCGCCAGATTGGGTGCGGAAGTCGCGCGATGTAAAGGAATTTCCTCCTCCATAGCGTCTACCACCGCCTCCGCCGCCCCCGCGACGTCCACCAGATCGCTCCAATGTGAGAATCTCCTCGAGAAACTCGGGAACATCCTGCTTGGTCTCCACCAGTAGCTCCACCAGATCAGCGCAAATATTGCGATTCTTGTCATTGAAGAAGCTCGTGGCTACACCAAGATTCCCCATGCGTCCAGTACGCCCAATGCGATGCACATACTCCTCCACATCGGATGGCAGATCAAAGTTGATGACATGCTTCACATGTGGAATGTCCAGACCACGTGCCGCCACAGCGGTCGCAACGAGAATAGGACATGTGCCAGTACGGAAATACTTGAGGGCATCCTCGCGTTCGCGCTGCGTGCGATCACCATGGATACTCGTCACGGGATGATCGTACCGATGGAGGAAGTCCTCGAGGGCGTCAGCGCCCTTCTTTGTCTCCACAAAGATCAGCGTCAGGCTGTCTTTGGAGTATTCCGGGCCGTCCTTGAAGGAGTTGAGCAAGTCCAGCAGATAAGATCTCTTATCGGACTCATTCACCCATAAAATTGACTGAGTGATATTCTCAGATGTGGAACCAACACGTCCCACGGCCAGGAAAATGTAGTTGTGCAGAAAATCACTGGCCAATTCCTGGATTGCCTTGGGAAATGTGGCTGAGAACATCAATGTCTGACGTTCTCCGGTCGGTGGCATGTTGCTCTGCTCCACAATTCGACGAATTTGTGGCTCAAAGCCCATATCGAGCATTCGATCAGCCTCATCGAGGACAAGGAATCTTATATTGTCCAGGCCCACCTTGCCGCGTGTTATCATGTCCTCAAGGCGACCTGGTGTGGCAACAATTAGATGACAGCCACGGTCCAACTCTTGCATCTGTTCACTGGTGTTGTTGCCACCGTAGAGGACGGCGGGACGCATACGGGCGCGATATGAGAACTTCTTGGCCTCCTCGAAGATTTGAGTAGCCAACTCACGGGTGGGTGCCAACACAAGTCCCAATGGATAGTGCTTACGACGATAGTACGAACGACTTCCACCACTTGGCGGAGTTCCCAGGCCACGCTCGTACATTTGATTTAGGATCGGCACGAGAAATGCCGCCGTCTTGCCCGAACCTGCACAAGATAAAAAAAAATTGCATTAACAAATATTTCTTTTTCATCTATTTTATCAAAATAGTTAAATGGCATTTTGTGCATAATAATATCTTTGCTCTGCCCCGATTACCCAATTAACAATCATAATTGTCGAAAAAGGAAAAGCTAGGTATTTGATTAGAGTCAAACTTTCTCTCAAGTTCCTTCACACTTTCACTTCAAATGCTCTTTGAGAAACTCTTCGATTTGATGATTGACTTCAACAGCAATAACAATTCAATTATTGCAAGTAATACCTAGCACACAATAGTAGTGTAAGGTTTTTTCCACAAAATCTCTCACTCTCTCTTGTGGTGTCTTACGAGAAAGAACGAGACATTTTGTGCAAAAAAACTTGCAATAACTTCTATTGTGCGCTGGGCATAAGATACAAATATCTAATGCTTAAATAAAATATTTAATTTGACCCAGAAAATTTGGAAATATCCATTTTTTTAGCATCATCATTATCACCTTGACTGGAAAAGATAAGTCTACACAGGGGGAACTGATATCATACACCACTATGGGATGCAAGTTAATGATATTGTACATACAATCGGTGGATTTCTATAAATTGCGGGAGTGTTTGTATATACTCAAAACATCTTGGAATGTGAAACAGTAAACGATTGTAATGAGGTAATTAAGAGCAGAGCAATTACATAGTTTATATCTTTTGCGGAATCTTCCCATTGTAAGAGTGTGCAACTTCAGAAAAGATTAAGCCAATATGCAAACACGGTTTATTCTTGCATAGAAAGTATGTCATCATTTTGTGCAAAATCTCTTACAATATGGGATAGAAAAAAAAACAAAATAGCTTCATAATATGGCAAATATCATCTTACCTGTTTGGGCGCAAGCCATCAAATCACGCCCGCCCAATATAATCGGAATGGCATGTTTCTGCACCGGTGTCGGTTTGTCATAGCGTGCCAGACTTATACTATTACTTATGATCTCTGTCAGCTTGATGTCATCGAAGGTTGTGATATGTGGTGGCACATGGCTTCCCGTCGCCTCCACGGGTATGTCTTCGTATTTGTTAAAATTAATACCGGTGTTTGCCGTGCCGAACAACTCTTGCTCGACCATCTCATCCTTCTGCAGGGGAATGGTGCAATCCACTTCATGCATGGGGCGTCCTCCTCCACTGTTTTCACCACCTCCACGCCACTTACTCCCATATCCTTGACCATCGCGTGGTGGTGCATCTGGCCAGCGATTGTTGCCACGCATTGGCTGGTCACGCGGTACACCGCCACCAACACCTCCGCCGCCACCGCGTCCGCCACGGCCCCAATCATCACCGCGACGGTCGTAGTACTTGGCTCCGCCGTTCTGAAAATTGTCCTGCGACGGATAGTCGGAGCGACGCTTAAAATTCCCAAAATCCCTGTCACGATCACCGCCGCGACCACCAGTAGGTCGACGATTTCCACCTCCAGATGAACTGTAAATATAATGATGAAAGCAATTTCTATTATTATATACTGTCGTTTTGCGCACTGATCGTGATTTCCAAAAGGGGTTTATCAACTAACAGAATTTAAAGTTCTCAGAGCAAGGTCAAAAGGTCTTTGGGTTATACTTTTTCATATTGCTTCCCGGAAATGCCTCACAGAAATGGACTGACATGAGTCCCAGGCTATGAATAGCCCCTCAATTCGACAAACCATTGTGCGCCATTGAGTGAGTCATAATTTCTCTATGGAAATCAACTGTGACACATCTCTCATATTTCGCGATTGTGTGAACCCATCAAGCGAAATGCAATGAGAGAATGTGGTATTCGCAATAGGAGCATTTTGTATCTCTTTGGTGAAATTTTAATTTCCATTGTCTTTCTCTCTGTGAGGCATCGTTCCGGAACAGTAAGAGTCAAATTGGTCACACTTACTTCTTATAATCCCGTGAATCGTTACGATAATCCCGTGAATCTGGACCACCGCGAAAGTCACGATCTCTATCGTACCGATCACGCTGGTCGTATTGTTGAGAACTACCTCTATCGTAGTCACCAGAATTAGTATTAGAATTCTTCTCTCGCAAGTGAGGGATTACATAGATGTCAGGCTTCGGCCCCGAAGGTCCCCGACTTTCCGTCAAGTCCAGAGCAGCAATCTGTGGGTGGGGGAGGAACAGAGATAGACACATTTAATTATACTCCACATTGAAAGGCCCATGAATACAGATCAATAGAAATTCCCAAAGCATCCACTCTGCTGTTCTCTTACTCAATATAAATTACATAAGATAAATGGGTGAAAAAAAAATGAAAAATCTGCACATTTGATCGATATTCCTATCGAGAGATGCAGCATTGCAGACTGAATAATTCATGTAAAAAAATCTCAACGCAGGTCACCGATAGAAGTGAGTCGTTCCCGTTCGCACATAAGAGACTACGAATAGAAAATTCAATGCCCTTTTTACAAAATGAACGGCAGCCATCTTGGTTCTCAAATTCCGTCAAACACCAATCGATTTATCACACACTTTTTCATCACTCTTTCGCAATGCAGTTGCACCAGAAACACCATCCGGGCATCCCTCGAGCCCCCATATCCCCATTTTGGTCACTTTTGCCACGCACAGAGCACAATTAGATGATGAAAAATGCCGTCGAAAAATGTGGTTCAATGTCGTTACCTGCTGTTCTAGACTCGTTCCATTTTGGTTAATCGCATTACTCATATTAAAATCACTTCCAATCAGTTCGTTGTGTTGTGAACTTCTTCAAATTGAAAGTTCCACACGATTGTACTATAAGCCACAAACACGAATGAGTTTCTTTCAATAAATTAAACACAAAGGTAAATTTTTCAGCAGTCCCCAATTTTTCGCGATTTTCACAGAGAGATGTTCACGATGAGCACTGATGCGCTTTTCCATCCACCAGAGGGCCTCGCAGTTGCGACGTCACGCTGACGTGGACGCCATCTTTGTTGCAGATTCTCCTAGATTTTTCTAGCAGTCTCTCGAAGGTTCGCAGTCAAAACACGTGCGGTTTTTAGTTTTTGCTCAATAAACACGCTTTTGGGGAGATAATAATGGTGCAAGTGGCACGGGAGAACATCCTGAGAATTGGAGGTGTACTGAATGATAAGAATCGTCCATTGAAGGAGCGATTTAGAGCGCTTTTCACATTGAGGAATATCGGTGGACCGGATGCTATTGATTGCATTAACCAGTGCTTCAAGGATGATTCAGCTCTGCTGAAACACGAGCTGGCCTATTGCCTGGGCCAGATGCAAGATCGAGAAGCTATCCCTATTCTTGTTAGGGTGTTGGAGGATGTTGAACAGGAGCCAATGGTGCGCCACGAAGCAGGTGAGATAACATAATTTATCTTCCAGAAACAAGAAAAAAAACAATAAATAATTATTTTCGTTTCAGCTGAAGCTCTCGGGGCCATAGGATGCTTAGAAGTGAAGCCCATACTGGAAAAATACCTTAAAGATTCGGTGATTGAGGTGGCAGAGACTTGTGAGATCGCTCTAGGAAGATTGAATTGGATTGAGAGGAAGGAGGAAGTCACTGATGGAAATCCCTACTCATCTGTTGATCCTACTCCTCCTGCAACATCAAAGAATGTGGCAGAATTGAAGGATATTTTGATGGACGAGTCAGCATCGCTATTCAATCGCTATCGTGCAATGTTCAGCTTGAGAAATCTTCGGACAGAGGAGAGTATCCTGGCTCTTTCGGCAGGATTGAAGGGGAAGAGTGCTTTATTCCGGCATGAAGTGGCCTTTGTACTTGGACAACTCCAGGAACCGTGCAGTATTCCCTTCCTGGCGGAAAATCTAAGAGACTCCGCAGAGAATGAAATGGTGAGACACGAATGTGCTGAAGCCCTTGGAGCCATTGCCACAGATGATTGCATCAAAATCCTGAATGAATATCTCAAGGATGACAAGCGGGTGGTCAAGGAGAGCTGCGAAGTGGCCCTGGATCTCTGTGAATACGAGAATAGCCCAGAATTTCAGTATGCAAATCTGCTCAAGGTGTGAGCCAGATTATTTTTAAATCATTGTTATTATTAAATTTCACATAAGCGATGGCATTTTATTCGCAGTGTTTTTTTTAATAATTTACATGAGAATGAAATCCTAGGAGCTCTTACAGGTAGAAAAAAAATGATTTTGAAATTTTAGTACCTACATCTGCTAGAAAATTTTCATGAGTGCGTGTCACTTCTCGGTGACTACAGCGCCACATGTGAAGCCACCTGAAAATCACAAAGGAGCAACAAAAAATAGAGTGAAGAATTTTTAGTGGATTTTTATGGAAAAATTAGTGATATCCCAGCAATTTGCATGATTAAGCTACTTTTATGAGATGTCCAAGACGGTGCGAACGTGTGTATATGGACGCAGACCTCCTTGCTACCAACTCAATAGAATTGAGGAGAGAAAGGCCAAAGCTAGGATACTTCGGTATGACAAAAATTAACTTCGTAGATGGTATTGATTTTTCCCACTAAACCCACCTTATTTACCAATTCAGGCAAGAGCGTCGTAGGAAACCAGATAAACCCGATGATTTCGTGACATATGAGGACTCGGACAGCGAGGAAGAGACTCCACAGCAGCAAAATGATATATTGAACACTTCATACAACTTTGTTGACTATGTCCGGAGCCGTGAGTCGGATTACCGGGAGGTAAGTATCCCGTTTTGGGTGAAAGGATTGTCTGGGAGGATCACTAACCGATTGATTTGGTTGTTTCAGGAACGCTCCATTTGCCAATCATACGCCAGTCGTCATATTCTCACGCACGACATGTTTAAAGAGACTCCCATCTCTCTGGGCAACATCAACAAGGTGTTCTGCTCCCAATGGCTCAGCAACCGACAAGTGGTATTTGGCACAAAATGCAATAAGGTATTTAATGGTGTGAATGGGTGGTAATTTGTCCAGGAAGTTACCTATATAGTCTGCTGTTTTCAGCTGATGGTCTACGATGTGAACATGCGACGAGTTGACGCTATACCGACTCTGCCGAACAATCGCAGCAACAATCCGGACACGCAGCATGGCATCCACGCGGCTCAGATCAATCCTAGTCGAACACTCCTGGCCACTGGCGCTCGACACTCCGCCGATATAGCCATCTACCGTCTGCCGACACTCGATCCTGTGTGCATTGGGGAGAATGGCCATCGCGATTGGGTGTTCGATATGTGCTGGCTGGATGATCAGTTCCTCGTGTCTGGCTCCAAGGACACCAAAGTCGCTCTATGGCGCATTAATGAGGATCTCATAGACTTCCCCAATAGCACTGGTGACGAAGAGGAGCAGACGTGTCCCTCCTATGGTCACATTGTCCCTGTGGCGGTAAAGGAATGTCGCACGGCTCAGAAGATCCGCTCATTGTGCTTCAATCAGGAGTACAAGGAGATTGCCGTATTGTCACTCAATAGTTATATCCACCTTTTTAATGCTGAGACTTTCTCGCAGAAGCTCTCACGGAAGTTGCCCAACTGCCAGGATAATGTGTGTATTGCGTGCCAACCGAATGGCCTGTATGCTGTTGGCTGTCGCTCCTACACACTCCTCTTGGATCCGCGTACTCTCCAGGCCGTGAAAAAGATCGCATCGCGCTACAGTGGATGCGGCATTCGGTCGGCCAGCTTCCAGGAGAACATCCTCACGGTGGGAACAGGCTTAGGAATGCTCATGTTCTATGACATCCGAGCAGGAAAATATCTAGAAAGTAGCATCAATTCATCTAGAACTGTTGTCTTAAAAGCCAGCAAAGGCTATGTGGTGAGTAATCGCTCGAAATTTATCATTTTTTAGATTTATTGATCATCAATTAATTTCTTTTTCAGTTTCCCGAAGAGGAGATGGACGGTTTTCAGCAAATAAAGTACGTTCCAGCGATTTACACGCACTGCTACGATGCCAGTGGAACAAGACTCTTTGCCGCCGGCGGTCCACTTCCGGCCAATTTGGTAGGAAATTACGCGGGTATCTGGCAATAAGGTAAAAAAATTTACGAAATTTTGAGATGAGTTATAAAAGGACAAAAAGACCGAATGCTATATCATGTGAAATAGCTCAGAAATATTTAGGTGTATTTTTCGATTTATTCTTACGTTGTTTTAAAAAATATTGAAAAAGAGTAACGAAAATCGAAAATGATAAGTTTGTGTGTTAAAAAATCGCCTAAAGAGCGAATCATTCATCATCAAGCATCAGTGAAACTCATAAAAATTGAAGAAATTCAATAGACTTCAAGTAATCATGTATACACCACAAGTAAAGGTATAAAATAAAATAAATTAATCTCTTAACGCCCATGAAAATTATTTCATGTGAAATTTCAACGTTTGGTCTATTATTTTCAATACGGTTCTGTATAAAGTGCTATAGTACATTTCCCCTCGTTAAATTGAGCAACTGCAAGAAAGCATAAACCGGAAATTCCCTTGACGCTGCGAAAATATTTTTAGTACAATTTCGTGAATTTGCTCGAATGCAATTGATTTCAATAACAACACAGAAATATCCACCGAAATGACTTTCTCTGTGCAATTATCCACGTAAAAAGTGTATCATTAGGTGCACAGGTGTGCATGGAACACTTGTGTGATGCAAAAATTGTTGAAAACCTGCGAGTTTTATTGATTTTTACTTGAGGTATATTGAACTACATGAAAACCTGCTAGAAAACCATCTTGAAAATGGCTGACAAAACTCCGCTTTTTTCGTGTCAACAATTGAACGCAAATATTTTCCGTGTTATTGCACAAGTGATTGTAATTTACTGATAAGCTAGTGCACACAGCTGATAGGAATATTTATTTACATAGCAAACGCAAATAAGGTGCGTCGGGATGGTGGAATGTTGATGGGAGTTTTGGGCGCATCAAACAAAAATCCCCAAAGCTAATGTCCATTTTTACACATGTAATTCCCTATTCATATCTTTGCAGAGTGATACCCACGATGTCGGACAGTGAGAGTGAGAATGATAGCCCGATCGTGAGGCGAGGATTGAGGAGAGGTCGACGAGTTCTGAGGAACAACAGACAATCCCCGGAGTGTGTTCTCTCCCGGAAAGTTCTTCAGCGAGTCTTGGGTGAAGGGAGTGTTGATGAGGGCGCTGGTCAGTCTCAGCAGTTCACGTGGGAGAGTGATGGGACAAATGGTTCGGATGATGAATCAACCTTTCCGCGGACAACGGAGAAGCCCAAAAATGTCGAGGAGAGCTCAAGTGAGAGCTCATCGAGTAAAGAAAAGTGTCCAATTTGCTTTGAGACACTCAAGGATCAGCATATTGGGGTACCGAATTCATGCATGCACAAGTATTGCTTCAAGTGCATCCAGTATTGGTCCAAGGATGAACCCACCTGCCCAATAGATCGTTTACCCTTTGCGAGAATTAATCTTTTTGATAATATCCAGTCATCTGTTGCACTGATAAAGATTACCGTGCCGGAGAACAGAGCCACAGGCAGTGCGATGGAGTCTCATTCGGGGAGTGATAGTGACAATTCATCTGACTATGAAATGCCACTGGCCCAGGCGCAGAGGTATTTGAGAGGGAGACAGCAGAATCCCAGTAATATGGATGAGGACTCTAATCACAGTACGTCTAGTGGTGAAAAGTGTCCCATTTGTTTCTCGACATTCAAGGAGCAGGAAATTGGGATACCCAATTCATGCAGTCACAGATACTGTGGCAAGTGCATTGAGGAGTGGTCGAACACAGTGAGGACATGTCCAATAGATCGACAGCCCTTCACGCAAATCACAATTGTGGAGAACAATAGTTCTGAGAGGAAAATTCGAGAGATTTCTGTGTCGGAAAATCCCGTGGAGATTGCCGAGAGTGAGGAGGATGGACACATTGACATCATCGATGAGGTGCACTGTGTGATCTGCAATCATTCCAATCATGAAGAAAGTATGCTCCTGTGTGATGGCTGTAACAATGGCTATCACATGGATTGTCTCACTCCACCCCTCACGGAGGTGCCCATTGGCAATTGGTTCTGTGAAACCTGTTCCATCTGCCCGAACATCGAAGATGTGTTCCGGACGCGACGAGTTCGCCGGAATAGAACACGTCGCACCCAATCGAGACGAACTCGACGCAATAGATCACGTCGAACATGCAGGATTCCAATAAGGGCTCTGTTGTCGAATTCACGCCGGAGTGCTGGTGCAGCACTGGGCGTCAATGAAGCCGACAGTGATGTGAACTTGAGTCAAGGCGGGAGTCTATGGGAGAGACATAGGGCTGAGGTGCCGAGATTGTCGCTGTTTGGCGCAAGAAATCAATTGGAGTACTTTGTAAGTGAGGATGAAAGTGACCGTGAACAAGTTGCTGCGAGAAGTAGTGGATCTGTGGGTCTCATGGTGGCACCCAGTCGCTCCCGGACATCCACTGTGTCCTCACTGCAGAATCGCAAGGGTATCCTGCATAGTATTCTGGCACCGCCTGAGGTGACACCTGTAGATCTGGTGTCTGATATTCTCAATGATCAGGAAATGTGGCACAATCTGAGTCGCAGGAACAACACAAAGAATGTACGAATCAGCACTGATGGGAGTCTCGATTTCACTGAGGTGGTGAAGAGTGATAAACCGTCTGAGAGTGAAAAGAAGGATGCACCACCAGAGACTCAGGCGCCCATGTATCCACGCGGTGGCAGAGGCTCCGGAGGATACTTCAATAATCGTGGAAATCGTGGCGGTGGTGGAGGTGGAAATTTCCGTAACAACTCAAATTACGGTGGAAACTATCAGGGAAATTACCAGAATTCAAACTATAGTCAGTTCAATCGGGGCAACTCGTCAAATTACGGCAACTTTCAAGGATCCAATATCGGCGGTCGTGGCGGCGGAAGGGAGAACTTCTCAAATAATTTCCAGCCATTTCAATTTCGCAATAACAATAATCAAAATCAGCGTGGGCGTCCGCTATTCCCGCAAAGATCGCGAGGACAGGTGTATACGCCGAATAGATTCAACCAAAGGAATCAGAACAGAGACAATTTTGATGATTTTAGTAGCAATAATATAATGTGCAGCAACAGACCCATGAGTGACAATGGCATGAACCTGTTGGACATGAGTGATGTGAACAGAATTGATAGTGATGAACGCAGGAATGTACTTAATCTGGAGGTCACCGTGGAGGGACAGTCAAATGTCAATTCTCTTTCCAATGTGGACAGCGACGAAGAGGCTGGCACAGCTATTGGTGAGTTGAACAAATTAATACAAGTCCCATTTATGTATTATAATCTGCCAAAAATATTTTTTTTTGTATGAATTTATCTCCCCGAATTTGATTCTTCAACACTTTTCTGTTGTATTCACGTGAAAAAGTATAATTTTACCATCACAAGTGTGTGTTTCTTAAATTGCCAAGAGAGAAACCTAAAAAAAAATTGTCGTTAAATTCCTCTTTAACACAATATTGTATATAATTTCCCTTATTCGACATTTATTTCCAGAAACAATTCAATCCACAAATCCTAGACGAGATATAGATACTAGCTATCAACAGTATAGAGAAGATTGCAATGTTGCAAATCAAAATGATGACGATCAACAGTTTGACGATCAAGATAACGATGAAATCTACACAGAGAGTCATTCTCATGAGTATAGATATCCGAATGTGACTCCAATTCTCCCGGTGACAACACAACCACGCTTCGGAGATAGGAATGACGATGATGACTGTCCGAACTTTAGTGTTTACTCGGCTGAGGCAATGAAGCTGGCCAATAATGTCAACGAGACGAAGAATGAGAATGACACTTTGCAAGCGAATAATCAAGCCTATGAGGAGAGAGAGGAGGATTTAGTGCAGATGGATGATGATGATGAGATTCCTGAGAGAGAGGATTTGGCCGCTGTAAACCCATTGAATGAAAAGAAACCAGATGCGGATGGAGAAACCATCAATCTTCCTCCTTCCGCAACCAGTGGTGGTCTTTGTGATTTGGAAAATATTCCGATTCCGGCGCCCAGTTTGGACAGCATCCCCATTCCGTGTGAGAAACCCGTGAATCAACCTCCCTCTGAGTCTGAGGCCACCAAGAAGGCTGCTGGACGACGAGATAAGAAAGGTGTGCTAGAGCTCTACGATGACAGTGACTGGGAGGAGTTGAATTTGATCAAAACAGACGAAGAGAGGCCTCATTTGACTGAAAATGCAACAGATGCTCCTGCAGTTGCTGAGAACGAGAAACCAGTTGATGAATCGACGAACAATGCCGAGGTCGATCCGCGAAGTTATACACCGTGCCTCGATGAGAACAATCAACTTCCGGAGAATGAGAAGGAAGACGATGATGGAGATACAATTGATATCAGTGCTAATCCTATGGATGCTGGAGGAATTGGTGGCATGGACACGGAACTGATCTCCGATGAGGATTGTGTGCTAAACAATGGAAACACTGTGGCTGAAAAGCTTCCAACGGGGGAGAAAGAAGACGCGGATCTGGTTGACAAGAAGGATCCCAAGGACAAGGAAAAGAAGGGTGGAAAGTCCAAAGGTCCGAAATCTAAGGAGTTCAAAAAGCTAAGTAGAAATAATCGCGACAGAAACTATCGTGATAGAGAGAGAGGAAGAGACAGGAGTCGATCGCGATCCTACTCCAATGATAAGGAGAACAATCGCAGAGGGAGTTACTCTAAGAGAAAGGGAAAGAGAAAGGATCTGGCGAGATATGATGTTCGCAATGTGGTTGAGGATCGCTGGCAGCGAAGGGCGAGGAAGGATCAATACGGGAGAGATACATCGAGACAGAGAAGTCTTTCGTCAACATCTCCCAAGAGGTATTCATATTCCAGATCCAGATCACCATCAAGGAGGCGTTCAATGTCATTTTCTTCACGATCGCCAAGACGATCAGTGTCAAGGGGACGTCAGACGTACAGATCACGACGATCATTGTCGAGAAATCGTCGTAATAGGCGTTCAAATTCAAGGAGACGATCAACTTCTCGACGGCGTTCGCCTTTGAGGAGGCGCTCTTTCTCGCGAAGACGGTCATTCTCGCGTAGGAGATCCGTCTCGCCGATGCGAAGACGCAACAGATCTTATGATAGATCCCCGAGTCCCGCCAGGAGACACTCGCGTTCGCGATCCCTTGAGAATTCAAGACCTATTAGACTAAGTAGATCAAGGTCACGGTCAAGGTCTCCCGGTTTGTCGGATTCATTCAACCAGAGACGATCAAGATCACAGCGACTCTCACCGAGACGAGTGGATGATTCACCGAGTCGTGAACGTGTGAAGCCACAGAAGCGCAAGAAGATGACTAAGGAGGGACGACCGAAGGGGAAGAAGGCCAAGAAGAAGCATCCTTCAGTTGAGAGGCACATCACACCTCAGAGGGATGCGCACAAGAGGAAGGGTGGCAATGTAGATGGCTCAATGGCATCGAAGAAGTTAAAGAAGAGTAGTCCAAGATCTAGATCAAAATCGTGGAATGGAGAGGAGAGTCGAGCAGCGTCATTCTCTATGAGTCCTCCACCAGGGGAGAACTTTGAGAATGATCCGACTTCGTGGACACCACCGTTGAGGGAGAACGATGCTGTTCGAGAGGATTTTGCCGCTCGATCGCCACCGAAGGAGACTAGCTCAAAGAGTCGCAAGAAGGAGAAGAAGCGGAATAAGCAGGACAAGAAGCGCGGTGATGGGTGGGAGAGGCGCTCAAAGAGAAGTGAGAAGCATCCAGCGTCCAAGGAGGTGTTTGCTTCGGGCAATAACATCCTGGTGAGTGTTAGTTTCAACAATGAGGAGGCTCAGGCTGCTCCGCAGCAGACGACAATTGTCACATTACCGCCGACAAAGGATGGTTTGATGACAAAACGACGGTCAGACCGTGCGGAGGGTGGTGGCTCAAAGAAATCTCGCAGGGAGAAATCGAAGCGTTCAGGTTCGAAGGGGAGAAAGAAGAGGGTGGACTCGAAGCCCGTGGCTATTATTGATCTCGACAGGTCACCATTTAAAGAACTGACACCCTCACCGAAAGCTGTGATTGTCTTGAGTGATAGTGATGGAGGTGATAATGGGGAGAAGAACAAAAGTGGTGGAACCCCGAGGAGCTTGCGGGTTGATCTGATGGAGGATGTGGATTCGAGGACGGGCAGTGGCATTGAGAGGCGAGAGCATGTGGTGTCTCAGCCACAGTCACCCAACACTGAGGTGGATGATTCATTCAATATGCAGACGGGGCCGAAAACACCCCCAGAGCCCGAACATATTAAGTTCACGCTCAAGTCGAAGGGAAAGGCGAAGAATACACGACCCAATGTGCTGGCCGAGGAGGATGAGGAAGAGATCCACAGTGAACCGGAGGAGATTGAGAGGAACAATAGTACTGAGAGTGTCAGTAAGATTGGACCAAACACTCCACCAGAGCCAGCTCCATGCTCTCCGGACGCATATGATCCATTTGAGCCCACAAAGTCACCATCACAATCGAGATCTCCCATGCCTGTGGCGGACAACAGTGAGTCTGCGAATCCGGAGACGCACGACAAGAGTGGACAGTCACAGGGATCTGAAGGGCAAGATTTGAGTGAGACACCGGCAAAGCATCCAAACACTGCTGAGAAAGTGATGAATCCCGTTGACTTGGTCATGGCTCTTATGAATTCATCAGCATCACATGCAAATCTGTCTGCAGAAAATCTCAATACTTCCACTGAGAATCAGCAGAATACGAGGATTTCGGCATCGCCCCAGGAGAAACCCGAGGAGGTGTCCAATAAGACATCAAGTAGTGGAATTAGCATCATCAGTAATGTCCTCATTCAGCCCTCAAAGTCCGCCACAACATCAGCACCAGCAGTGACATCGTCATCAATGACAAGTAGCTTACTCCTCCTGCCACAGATCCAGTCACAGACGGGTGAGAAGAGTCCAGCTAAGCTCCCGATAATCAGCACAAGTGGTGGCGTGAAGCAATCCCCAATGAAGACGCCCATAATCTTCTCCAAGGCGTCATCTTCCAGTCTCATTTCGAAATTACCGCTGCCAAAAGTTGGCAACTCTGGCCAATCTGCTGGACGACATAATGGTGATCAGGACATAATTGAGATGGATTCACCCTATTCTCCAGCATCAAGTGACTTTGATGGGCTGTTTGATCCACCGCCAGATCAGCCGAGTCGGCAAAATATGACGCGTGGTGGCAACTGCTCTACCAGTCAATCCATGCAGAAAGTGTCGCCCACAAAGGGGGCCAATAAGTCTGGCGGAGCAGACATATTTGATACACTCTTTGGAATCTCCTCTCCATCGGGAGCAAATACATCTGGTCGCAATCAACAGAAGTCTAAACAAAATAAATCCCAGATGAGAGGCCAATCGAAGCGAGCAGCTATTAAAGGTAAAGAAAAAGAAATAAGTTTGCATTGAAGGGGTTGAAAAGAAGGTTTTTCTTGAAAAGCTATAAAATCATATTCAATGGAAGAAGAAAAATAGTTTTGGTTTATTTTTCAAATCCATCGGATATTTTAAAATATTAGTAAAAAAGTAGAAGTTCGCGAATTGCGACATATACGTAATTGCATCAAGTTAAATTTTCCTTAAAGATTTGCTTTAAGTACCTAAAAGAAAGATTATAAGATAGCAGGATTTTTAAAAATTATCTTATAATATTCTAAAATTAATATTAAGAGAAATTTAAACTACATTTTTTTTCGAGAATATTTTAATTTGTTTAAACGTACGAATAATTTATTAAAGGCCTTTCAGAAATTTAAATTTTCAGACATCATTAGTTTATTAGCTATTTTCCATAATGACCTCTAAATACTTGATCGCGTGACTTATTTACCAATCATGCAGAATTTCGAGTTGATGGTAAAATTATAATTTCTCGCGAGAATAAGGCTAAGAAGTTTCCCAAACTGTTGTGTGCGCCTCCGGACAGAGAGAGCTCACTAAAATTTGTGTGAATTGTTTTGCATGAATTGCAGGAAGCAAAGCATCCACTCCCATTGGACTCGATGAATCTGCCATGCGGATCGTTGATGAAGTTCCAGGCTCTGCTGTGGAGTTACATGTAAAGGATAAGGTTACATTTAATTGGTGTCTAATGATGTGTGATTTATTAAATTTTTCTCTCCCTGCACAGTTCTTGAGGAAGCTGAATCGACAGGAGCGCGTGGTTGAGGAGGTGAAATTGGTGCTGAAGCCTCACTACAATAAGAAACACATTACCAAAGATGAGTACAAGGATATTCTGCGAAAAGCTGTTCCGAAGGTAGGGATTTCTTTTTTTTTGGTAATTTGCAGTCATCTGGAAAATTTCTTACAATTTTCTGTAGATTTGTCACAGTCGCACTGGTGAGATAAATCCTCAGAAAATTCAGACTCTCATCGAGGCATATGTGAGGAAGTTCCGCATTAAGAGGAAAATGTCTGGAGGTCAGGCAGGTGGTTCTGGTGGAACTAAGTGAGTCCTTTAACCCCCTCCCTAAATGCAAAATGTACAGTTTATTTTTCATTTACACTTTTCACGTTCTTTATGTTTGTATTTTTTACTATAATAATGTCTAATTGTTTTTGAAAACTGGCAAATTTTTTGCAGAACCGTTAAACCTTTGTGGGCGTAAAATTCTACAAAAATTCTCCATACATAATTATAGTAGTGAAAAAAATGTGTTGAAAATATGATATAAAAATATTTAGATTACTCTCGGTTCTGTATTTGTTTCATGGAGTGTATTAGAGAAAAAGCACATCCAATACACGAGATACATATTCATAAGGATACACTTTTAGAATAGAATGAGTTTATTGCTAATTTATAATATTTGGCCAATTAGTCCATAAAAATGTTTAGTGTATTTTCTGCTAAATGTAAAATAAACAGAAAGCATAGAGATATCAATATTTTTCTTGTTTGAGTAAAAGCGGTTACGATTAGGAGACCGATAGTCGATAATGTGCTAGGATCCCGCCTCTGGAGAGGGGAATATTTTATAGCAAAACTGCTAGAAATGCGTTGGAGGGGATGGGAAAGTTAGGTTATGTTAGTCGGTTTGTCAAAGTTCCAGCAGGAAGATTTTTTTTGACTTTGGAAAAATGTTGAAATCCTTGCAAATTGGTCAGTAAATCCCACAAAAGTGTAACTATAATGCAAGAAGATATCGCCGGAGTATACCTTATGGATGTCTATAAATATTATTATTGGTTTCCATAGGGAAAAGCTTGAGGCATGGCTCACGGATACAATGCAGAAGTCTGACTGCTATCGCATCGTCCCTGCCCAGAAACTCAAGCGAAGCTAATGCCTCCAGATCTAAAATAGGTATTGAGACAATATAAATTGAAGATGAAGGGCTTGATGATCTCTAACTGTAATCCCTATATACAGAAGTTGTGGATCCGCTAACGCATCCGGACTACTTCAGTGTTCACAATCTCTTCACGGTGAGGGATCTGTTTAATGCCAGAGTGCACTTTGGGCATAAAATTGGCTCTATGGATGATCACATGAAGCCATACTTGTATGGATCTCGTCTGGGACATTTGATCTTCGATCTGGACCAGACGGCTCAACATCTTCGGGACGCTTTAAATTTTACCGCCCACATTGCGTACAATGATGGCCTGATTCTGTTCCTTTACCGGGGAGCCATGAATGCGCATCTGGTGGAGAAGACAGCTATGGAGTGTGGAGAGTATTCACATACGCGCTATTGGCGTGGCGGTGTCTTCACCAATGCAAAAGTACAATTTAAAGCTGTTACAAGACTCCCGGATCTCTGCATATTTCTCAATACACTCAACAATGTGATGACCCAACATACAGCTGTCCGGGATTCGGCAAAAATGTCCATCCCGACAATTGGCATTGTCGACACGAACTGCAATCCCAATCTCATCACTTATCCTGTGCCAGGAAATGATGACTCACCGGCTTCCATTGAGTTGTACTGCAGAGTCTTCAAGGAGGCTATTTTGCGTGGGAAGGAGAAGAGAAAGGAGCATCTTGAGATTCTACAGCGACAAGACACACAAGAGGGCAATACAGATAAGGCTAATGACAACTTAGCTGTTAACGAGTAGTGCAAAAATGATTGTGAAGGCTTTGTAAAAAAATATACGTTTTAGGTATAAAATAGTATAACGTGAGTTCTTACAAGCTGATATAAGCTGATAAACAAATTAGTTTTTGTAATCATCATTGTTTACGTTTTTTCTCATTGCAGGATAAACAAGCTGCTTGGTATTTAATTAGGCCACCAGTGTATACTGCATGTACGACATATCAAGGTATTTTTTTTATTGTTCCTTGGCAAGAAATTTTCCGGCTACTAAATAAATATAAAATAGAGTGCGGAAATGTAGAATGATTTAATCTTAATCACTTAAACCACTAATTCTCCAACCGCATGTGACTCCAAGAATTCAAAAATATTTATTTCCAAAATTTTTGTATGTTTGTTAAACCGATCGGGATGAAATTTGGTATGGATATGGACAGCCCCGCAGGTACTAACATGGCGAATATGGAACTCCGCTTTCTATTCTCTTTTTGGTACATTTCAAACGAATTTACGACTTTCATCAATAAAAAGCGCTATTAGGTATAGTAATGTACGATGGACTTGGTCTGGGTGAGGTCCCCTATAAACCTTGAATGAAACTAACATGCCTCGCGGGACGAGGACGCTAAGATTATCCTAATACATAAAGCCAAGTGTGCATATCTGAATTGGCCTGATCACCCCCAAACCATTAAATCTCGACCGGATGTGACTCCAGGAGTCCGAAAATACCCATCTCCAAAATGTTTGTCTGTCTGTCTGTCTGTCTGT
>CAKKOB020001562.1:0-20672 GCA_918844115.2 Phlebotomus perniciosus
TGTGTAAAGCAAAAGAGAGTCTCCCCAAATGTAATTCTCACCCGATGGAGACACTCGAGATGGGAACAAATTTGCCGCTTTTGCTCTAAGGGCGGTTTTAGGTACTTACATGTGAAATAAAAAGCTGAAAGATTGAGGCAAATACCGGGCCTAATCTCCACCCTAAAAACACCCGACAAATATTTGCTTCCTATCCCCCTCCGCATTCGCCAGTGATAAATGGTGAAAAAAGTGTCTCTCCTCATATTGTGAGGATTACGTGGCAATTTAATTAAATTTTTATTGAGATTACTTCACCCGCATTAATTGGCTGGGTACCTCTGTCACCTCAATTAAATTACACCCAAATTTCCATAGTATTTTATTCCGGCTTTTAATTATTTTACACAATCGCATTGTCATCACGTGGCCATTTGTCACATAGGAATTTGACATTCTCAATGGGATGAAACACACTCCACAACAACCCTTTCGCGCTATGTCATCCCATCCAAAAAAGGTGGGGGGAGGGAAATAGAGGACTGAGGAAACCCCATTAGGATTGAATCATTTCTATACAAATATATAGCGGACTCCATGGAAGTAGAGGGACTAAAAGAATTTGCAAAGTTATTAATGGTGTGAGAGAAAATACTCGTAACATGTCATAACTCTTGTATTCAACTGGGTTTATCATAATTTTTCATCTAACATTTTCTATGTCAGGGAGAGTCCTTTAAAAATTGCATGAGAAGGATATTTAGATATTTGGAAACAACGTCAATGACCTCCTTGAAATGAGATTGTGGATCAAGAGGGGATGTATAAAATTATACATATATAAAATTTTAATACTTTTCAGTATTTTCTATTTTTTCTATAACGAGGCGTTTCGCGCCTCTCTTTGCGTGGTTTGTGGGTTGTGTAGTAACTTGGGTTCGTTAAATTGATTGAGAATATTCATTTAACAGATAAAAAGTCAAAAATAGGGGACCTTTGTATGAAAGGTTCGAAAGGGGGTGGAGGGGCAACCCCCTATAATATTAAGTTACAGGCCACATTGTCCCAATTTACCCCTTTATACATTGTGAGCCACTAGCGCATCATCTTAGTGATGAAAAAGTCGAAATTGTCTAAAAAAAATGGTAAATTTGTTAGAAGTAAGACAGACAGACACACAGACAGACAGACAGACAGACAAACATTTTGGAGATGGGTATTTTCGGACTCTTGGGGTCACATCCGGTCGAGATTTAATGGTTTGGGGGTGATCAGGCCAATTCAGATATGCACACTTGTCTTTATGTATTAGGATGTTCACAAATGAATACTAAAGGATGCTTAGAACACTATTCATACTCGTAGTTCTTATGATATCGATATAATATTAGTACTCGTAAGAAGAAGTCTTTAATATGTTCCCTAATAATTAAAAATCATGCATAAATCTTCAAGATCTACAAAAAACACATTTATTTTATAGAATTTTAGCGAGACATCGCTTAATAAAATCACATAAAATACAGCCTTCTCGTCAGCTGGGTTGATTCGCATATTCGGCGAAAGAGAATATTCCCTTCGATACGCTTTGGTGGAGATGAAAATAATAAAAGAATATAAAAAACGTCATCTCTCGCGCGATGCTGATCATTTGCAATGGTACATTATTGCAGACACTCCACGAGATCATCAAACTTACGTCCACTCCAATTTCATTCTCATCAAGACGAACGCCTAGCGATCGGTGTGCGTGCAGCGATCCGTCCAGATTGTCCGGTGAATGGACTCTGCATCTTCTTTTTCTTCACACAATCGCACCGAGAGTCGATGAATATTTTTCATCCACTCTTGGTAGCGAATTCCAACCACTCTCTCGCGCAATTTTGCGATCGCCACATATTGTTCGGCCGCGCGAGAGACAGCCACACCAGCATTTATCTTGTTCCAGCATCCTCAACCCTATCAAATGATATTAATTACCGTCAATAAAATGCGCGTCTCTTCCTCAGCATTTTCGGTGAAGAGTTGTGAGAGAGAAGACCCTCGGCGAAAATTCCGGGAGCCACGAGATAAGCCATGTGATATCAATTTGGCGATGAGTAATTGAATTATACGCGAGTCTATGTCATTTTGCATAAAATTGCCTGCTCGAACAGACAACTTCAGACGTCTCGGGAGAATGTCTGTCCCTCAATAAAAGGCACTCAAACCTCATCCACAAAACCCTCAAATCCCTAAATACAATAATCTGGAATCAATATTCAATCCGTATAGATAAATAAAAGACTCTTTCACTTATGAAACAATAGACAAACTATACTGGGAAGTGAAAGTGGTCTTTGTGGATTGAGTTCGAATCCCGAGGAGTCACTCCAACTCCCGGAGACGTGGTATACTATGTATTTTGCTCCTTGGCAGCATCTTGTACATAAACTCTCAGCACATGTCTATCCTTGAGTCTATATCCTGCGTCGGCTTATATACAATTTACTTTCTTCACATTGAACAACCCCTTAAAGCAACAACTTCTTATACACAGGCAAATAAACTCCAGTGCCAGTGGCGAATCCAGATGTTAAAACGAAATTTAAAAATTCAAAAAAATAAAAGGGTTATTAAATGATAATTTTCAAAAATACTATTTTTTAGATTTTCTAATTTCTTTTTCTCTCAAAAATCATTATCAAAATTCCTACTCCTCCTTCAAAATTTTTGATTTTAATTAAGACCGTCACATCTTCATTAATATTTTCTTGCATTTCATTGCTCAAACTCGTTAAGCCAGTTTGTGGGAAGACATGGCGAGTTCATTACTCGATCGATTTCTTTCCGATTTAAAAATAAATCGCAATTTCAGATGATATACAATAATTTTATTACGCAAAAAAAATCAATTATTAAAAATGTTAAAGCTCTCTGCAAATTAAATTAATTCTTCTGTACAACTTCTGTACTTTATAATTACGATCATGCAAACATTAAAATATCTGTTAACATTTTAACAGCGAAAATTCTTCTCTGCGAAACTGTATAATTGCGTGATTCACAAAAATTGCAGAGAACTTCTCTGGGTTTATATCGCAAGAATTCCTTTTGATGACTAAATAATGTTTTGAAATCCCCAAATTCTCAGAATTACCTCTTGATGTTCTTTGATACTCAATGAAATTTAATTACAGCCTATTGAAAAGATGTTTTTTCCTCTGGCCGCCGGCTGATTTCATCTCTGCACGGAGTGTCATTGATTTGATTCGATTGAAGGTAAAGTTCAAGAGCAGGAAACGGATATCGGATTTAACTCGAATAGACTGTGCAAATATTTCTGAGTCTGACACTTGCAATCTCTCTTCCTTCTCACCAATTTCCACTCAGTCGAACCCACCGTTGTCGAATGGCTGCAAAAAAAATGAGGAAAATTTTGGTCTATGTATTATGGTTATATGTATGTCTTCTCCCGGCGTGAAAAGATGGTGTGTCTGTTATTTATTTATATGTATTATCCTATTGCTATATCGCGATATGAAGGATTTTTCCTCCTGGTGCGGAATCGTGTGCCAAGTGAGAGGCCACCATGAGGGATGATAACGAAAATGATGATGATGATGATTTTGGTGGGAAACGCGTGTGGGAGAGATTTCCCCTCGCCTCGGATGCTGCGCACCAGCGCTGGTGTGGGAAGAATTTTCAGATGGAAACAATACGGATGCCGGTTGACTATACACGCTATATATCTCATTGTTATGTTTGTGGTGCAAATAAGAAAAAGCCGAAAGGGAAAAGCCGGCTATTTTCCCTATGTACACAATTCACCCACAACCCCCTCCGCCCCCCACCTTCTCAGTGTCACAGTGGCTTGTTAGTCGAGCTGTTAGCTTTGAGATAATTTTCCGGTAATTGAAATTTCAAATTAGTCCAAAATGAATTTCCTACTTAAAGTTTTCCCAGTAATTTCATTTTGATTGAGACGTCTCTCTGTTTCCACTCCCTAACTCTGTCGCCATGTCTCCTTTCGCATCTTGTTTTCCACCGATAGAAGGGAAAACTGTATAAGATGTGAAATACTCATGTTTTTGCCACTTGCACTCTTGCTGGCGCAAAAAGCTTCATGAAGTCGTAAAACATTTTCTTCCCCAGCGTAAAGGGATTTTCTTCGTGAAATCGCGCACAAGAAAATTTGATAGACCGTAAAAAAGTTGATATAAGCTCGCACACACAAAGATGGTTATTACATAAGGAAAATCTCTCTCAATAAAATACCAAATTCCAGACACTTTCTCAGTGTCATCCTCATTGATGGAGCATATTCATGGAAGCGACAAGGATTTGGGCGAGTCGGGTGGGAAATTCACTGTTGAACTGATAAAGGAATTGATTTATGCACAGACATTTTCGACATCCTCCTTCGGGTTTGGGTGTCTGCTGCAGAAAATTGAACACACTTGTTGGGCGCTGAACCCGCACAAATTTTCACCAAGTCACCCCTCCGCGATGGGATGACCTCACACCCTCACGATGACACCGGAGTTCAAGGTTATATGACACTCGCTCTTCGCCTAACAATTCACCATTTCTTCACCAGCACGTGAAATACGAGACGATGGCTATCGAGTTTTTCTTCTCATTTCTCTTTAGATATTAACCATCAGAGTTGGAAAATTGCTTGTAAGTTTCTCAAAAGCTCTGCATCTGCACTAAATCCAAAACTTAACTACACATAAAGTCTAGCCAATCTCTAGACTTGCAAATCATTTATTCCAGGGAAGACATTGTATAAATAATTTTAGTAAAGAGTTTGTAATTTGAATGTGCCACCATAAATCTCAATCTACTACCCCGTCAACTCTAATACTTTTCCCATTTCTATTTTCCCTCGTATTTTTTCCTATCTCCCACTGCTTTTCATACACTCATGGCATTCCCTCCTCCTCATTTTCCAACCTTCTTACTTTTACTGAAACTTTTCCACTCTCCATCTCTTTTCGCATCGTCATACGAAGATCTCTCTCTCTCCTCTCTTATGTTGAATTTATACTTGTAAATCGACAGTACTTGGGAATTGATTTTCCTTTATATTTCTCCACACACAATAAAAAGAATCTGTAATCTTGTTGCAAAGGCAAATAAACCCCGAAGAAGTGCGTTTCAAATTGCTGGTATAGGAGTGGATTTAAAAGAGACGGGAAGAAAAGAAACGAAGGGTTTTTCCTCGATATCCTGGGCGACAATCATCGATGCCGTATTGTTGGGTTGACTGGCTGACAAAGTGATGACGATTATTGGGTTGAAGTTGATAGTTTTCAGGCGGAAATTTATTCAGAGAATCCCATACATCTGGCTCGTGATGATAAGGAATTTCGGGGTGAGAGGAGTTCATTCTTCAAGTTCCGTGCTGTGCTCGAAGAAAGTTCATCAGCAGGGAGAGGACATATTGCACAAAATAAAAATATATAGAAAAATTTTCATTTTAAATTAGTTAATTAATGACAGGCGCCCGACGAGATTTTACCTACACGCGCTTTCGTGATTTTCTAATGCTCTTGTGGACAAATAATCTGAA
This sequence comes from Phlebotomus perniciosus, assembly GCA_918844115.2. Lineage (NCBI taxonomy): Eukaryota > Metazoa > Arthropoda > Insecta > Diptera > Psychodidae > Phlebotomus > Phlebotomus perniciosus. The sequence continues at coordinate 5,537 of CAKKOB020001562.1, forward strand.
AGAGATCTCCTCATTTCTTTTTAAGTGGAATATTTTCTAGACTGAATTCTTCATCTTCTCACAGATTGTGTTAGAGTTTAATTAATGCAAAATCTCTTGAGCAAATTTTTCATTGCTTTCTTAAATGACTATTTTTTTAAAGATATGAAAAAACCCATCTCAAACTCTTTTTAATCATAATTTTTAATGCTTAGAACAAATTGAATTTGTTTCTCTAATACAAGAATTAACCACCTAAAAATTTATCAAGATTTTCCTTTGGTTACCTTTAAAATCACAGCTTCTTAAAGCTTTTCTGACTACTTTAAACGCACAATACCGTTAGAGACATCAACAATCTTTGGTCCAATGTGAATTTAATAATATTATATGGCTTTATAGTGAGATTAGAGATGGAAATTGATCGATTGGACAGAGTTTTGGGGAAACACGCCGTTTATTAATATCTTCATTAGGCCCTTCATATTCGTGAGAAATAAAAAATAATCAAACATTCTGGAGATTCCATTTAGATAGTGGCCAAAGTGTCCACTGAAATGTCGGATGGATGGTGATCAGAGAGTCATCATGAAATTGAAGTGCCGCAGTTTTCATCTGGGATGCTTCACTGCCACCATCAAACTGTTGAAGAATGACCAAAGAGCCATGCCAATAAAACTGAAATTTATGATTAGTATCCACAATTGACATCGTAAATTATTACACGTGTAATGAAATAAATTTCCACCTAAATTACCCCAACAAACTCAATATAATTCATGTTGGATAGAGATAGTTTTTTTTCCTCCTGCAAAACTGTCGGAGACGAGATGGTTTCTTTATGGTTGCTGGCGCGTCTTCCATCGGAGTTCCTTTTTGCAACCCTCTCTCGGCCCATCTAAGTCACTCCGACGGATTTCACCTAGAATGGCGAAGTAATGTGTGATTATTCTTTCTTAATGTTTGATTGAAGTCATAAAATTAGCCATTAAGGGAATTTATAGAAAACCACCGGTCAAGCAATACGAAGAAAATCCACATAGATAAAAATCGCAATCCTTGTCGTTCTATTCCGCGATTTAATGAAGATTAAATACACGATGAAGATGCACAGGAATTCACATCAAGCATCTCCTCCAAGAGTATTGGCGAGAGACCATCAGCAGAGAAATTTCATAAATGCCACCAATTAAATTCAAATGAAATTATCTAATTGCATATTACAGAACCGATTTTCATAAATATTAGTTACGGGCTATTTAAAACATAATATGAGTCATAAAACTCATACACACTCTAAACTGTCAAATGATATAATTTTGATAAATTGCCATTACTTGCATATTCAATTCTTCTTTTTTACCAAATAATCATTCATGTTTCACGAAAGAGACAGTAGATTAATGTTTCTCAAGCTCACTGCAAGTAAAAGTTATAAATATATTTTAATGATGAATATTTAGAGTTTGACTAAATTTAATTTTTGATAAATTCATTATTTTGATGGACACTGAGAAAGTCATAAAAGTTTACAGATGATAAATTCCGGCTTTTAAATATTTCAGACTCTTAGTTCTGTTTGGGTAGAGCATGCAAATATCAATCATGACACCACTAAAGCCATCATACCTGATGGCGAATCACTTTAACCAAGGGGCAGATAATATGATCAGAAGTGGTGTACACTTATAAAACTTTAAATAGAAATATAATAGGATAGAGCATTACTATTTTTTTAAGCTTCCAAACAAAAGGAAATTTCATCAGAGCTTCAAACAAATTTCTTTGTTTAAAATTTTAAGAACTTTTATCAAAATTTCAATTATGAAACTTTCATACAAAATGTGAAAGTGGGTGTACATCGTTTCCATCATGTTTTATCACCCTTTAAACTTTAACTATTAATTGGAAAGTGAAGAGCTTTTATCCAGTCGGAACTCAATCAAAATGTGAGCCCTTGACACTATCGTAATTTTCATAATAAAATCGAAATATAGGTACAAAGCAACATTGCGTGGATGAGCTTTCAATTAATTGGAAATTTAAAAAAAAATCCCCTACGCCTCTTAAAGCGAGCATTTTGACTATATACATACTTCAGTAGAACAACACTCAAAGTTAAAAAAAAGTAATGGAATTGCATATTAGCCAATAAAATAAATTCCCACACAATTCTTCGTGTTATCATCTCCACTAAAATTGTTGCCTATATATGTATATATTTTGCAGATAATTCGGACTAATTTATCAGTTCACCTCGCGGGACAAGTGAATAAGATAGAGTCAGGTTGAACATGTGTATATCTCGTGTTTGACTGAGAAGAAAAAATAAAAGGGGAGAAGAATAAGAAAACTGCACTCTCAGGTATAAGGCATTAAAATTATCTCATTAAATGTACCCGAACATGTTGCTTTTTTGCCACCACCGGTGCAATTCACCTTTTGCCATTTGTTTTGCGCTTCCTCTCCTCGGATGTTACTTCTTCATCCCGTGCACACGCACTGTTGTGGAGGCATCCCAGTGACAATTGTGCATAATAAAATGATAGAGGGAGAAAAAATTAAGAATAATAAATATCGCGGAGCTGTGCTGAAGACGATGAATAATTGACAATAATGAATATGTCCTCACATACACATTAAAAAGTTAATCATTTTGTAATCGCATTACAAATTTGAATTATAAATCCGACCAGACCATAAATAATTGCAAATGGATTTGTCGCATATGGACCATTAAATAAATACTGGGATGTACATAGTATCTCATGGAGTGAGCCATCGAATGTATCCAATGTATGGCCATGGCTATAGAGCCAATATAGTCGAGCCGGGGTATAGTTAGAATGAGTGAAAACACAACTATAGCAGTTTGGTATTGATCGGATTTATATGAAGAGAGAGGATTCCAGGCGGAGTGGATTGTTCAACAATTGACAGTATAATGTTTTAATAGAATCGCCAGTGATTTATTAATTTAACCTCGAGAGCCTGTGCCGCCAATTGCTCACCGATCAACCCCCATATGAGTCTACCCCACATGTGCTGGTGGCTGTCAACTCATCCTGGGAAAATCCACACAAATTTCCCACTGATTCGGGGGGCCATACCAGGGGAGAATCCAATATTAATTTTCTTCATTGATGGCAACACGCATTCCCGGATTTATTAATTACACGACAAATTTCACAATGCATCCCATTCACCAATGCAAGTGATATAAAAGTACCCTTTTGATGTTGTACACCCATGTTACCATCCACTTGAAAATGATGGATGCAACAACACTCGAAAAAAAATGAAATTGAATTGCATTGGCAAAAATTGCAGCGGAAATAAAAGCACCCAGCAACAGCATAGGTTGGAAAGTATATAAATGGTTTCTTTTACGAAATAAGCATTCCCCGTAAAAAAAGCGAAAAAACCATAGAGGACAATTTAATTTCCTGGCTGTCGTAGAAGAAGGAATTCATTTTACCACAGAGAGACTTTAAAGCAACGTCTATTTCCAAAGAAAATCAATAGAATTAAGCGCCAAAATAATATAGTAAGTGGAGAGTCACCCATGGAGCGCTCTCAAACATTAATCTCATGTCGAGAGTCCTAAAAGTGCTATTAAACAGGAAAATCATGAAACCATATCATTTATGTAAGTGTACCCTCTAATTTAATCCACCCACTCGCCAATTTTTTATACCATCGGCTCCCAATTGTGTTTCACGGAGAGAGCTTTTCATCCTCAGCAAGAGAAAATGAACATAAAGCCACAAAACAGAGCGGTTGGCACACAAAAAAGGAGTCACTTTGGGGCTCAAATTACTTTTCAATTAAAATTGAAACTATGCACATGGCGCACAGAATTAATTATTCGTCCCCGGCGAGACTCTCCCAAGAAAAATTCTGAATGCGCTTTGTTTTTATCATCAACACGCGATGATTTTGCCTATAAGAGAATAACTCTCACTTAATGAGACTTTTATGAGACACTCTCGATTTATTGGTAATATCTGTAATGTGAATGACAAAATTCACCAAATAAACGTGACTTTTATGCGATGATAGATTTATTGATGACGTTATATGTCGTTAAGTCACTGAATCATAGGACATTTTGCATAACTGGAGGAGCGGTACTCTTAAGTTCAAGATCATATAAGCTTTGGATATTATTGAAATACTTTGTTGGTGGTAAATTTCCAAGAAATGTGAAATTACTTTGGGACATCATAAAATTTCCTGCCATCCCCCGCCCCCCACAAGCCCTTCTCCATCTCTTTTTTGTCGTTGTACATTTTCTTGTTTTCATTTATAAACTTATTACAGCCAGATCAAGAATATTCTCATGAGGATTTTGTCGTCCTCTTCATTTGAATGCGTAAAATGAGCTCTCCAAGTCCTCCCCTCATAATTCCAATTATCATAATGCTGTCTCACTCACAGCTGCTGAAAACTGATCTTAAAGCATTAATCTTTTCCGAGGAGAAATTTCCATAATACTGAAAAGTATAATACTTTAAAGAGAAACGACACAATAGAGGAAAATTGCAAAGAACCAAGAACAACACTTTAGCCAACACTCCCCATATATAGTATTGATTGTATTCTCCCATGCACATGCTGCCCCCGGTGGCATAAAGCAGGAGGGAGGACCTCTTGCTCCGGAGCCTTGGCGCTTCCTATGGACACATCCAGCTGGTATCCTGAATCATTCAGAATACCCATTTTGTGTATCGGCATTCTATTGTCTCTGGAATATTCGCACATCACCCTTTCACATCAATTTCCTCCCTCGTGTTACATCACTATGAACGAGATTAAAGACAATGGATTATTATTCAAAAAAAAAAATAATAACGCGAGAGGAAAAAGAAAAAAAACATGTGTAAAAGCTTTTTCTTTCTGTAAAATTCTAAAATAGAAAATATAAAACACTTTTGAATTGCTAAAGTGGGCATAAGGGGATCCTCATTGAGAAAAATCAAGATTTTGGATTCTTTTTGGTTTCTGAAGTAGATTATTCCTTATCATAAACCCTAAACTTAAAGCTTAAACCTGGCTTAAAGTTTAAGATTGACTTTGAGCTTAAGACTAGCTTTAAGCACTGAGCTTGCTTTAACCCTTAGGTTATGTGTAACCTTCAGATTTGCTTTAAGCTTCAAGTTGACTTTAATCTTAAAGCTAGCTTTAACCTTTAGATTAGCTGTAAGCTTTAAGGTTGGCAATCTTATTACTGGCTAGAAACTTAAAACGCATTCTTATTTTTAAGAACTCATTTTGTAGAAATATTTCAAGCTAATTTGACAGTGTGACCTTAACTGTAATTTAGATTTAAAAGAATATCATTTAAAATTTTCATTTCAGTTTTATTAGAATCAAAAGGGCACATAAATCACCCTGTTCTTCGCTGACTAACCCCTTACAGCATAGTGGCGTTAGAAATATCGTCACCCTTGGTGCAGAAATCATATGAAAAACAATAAAGTCTTTAATGCGCTCTTTCATATATAAAATTGACGGCAAAGGAAGTCTCTCTTTTGTGATGTTGGCCCCACGGAAGGGTGTCACTCGCGTGTCTGTCATCATTCAGAAATCTCTGCATGTAAAGTTTTTTTTCAGGTCCATATGAATGACAATGAGCGAAAAGAGCTGGAAGATGGAAGTTGATGACTACACGATGCTCGATGGCTTGGCGAAGTGAGTGGTATAGAATGTGAGCTCGTGAGGAGTGATTAACCATTAGAGGTGGAATAAGTATTTAACTAGCTGCCATCAGCAGAAATGGATTGCGTTCTGGGCGCACTGGAGAGCGTCATTTATCAAAAAACGGGTCGCGTCGTTTCACTCTGGCACATATCCATATAATTGTAAATGTAATATAAACAAATTGCATTTGCTCTGGCTCTTTCTTGCTCCCTCATCCTCGCATCTCGTGGACGCATTTTTCATCAAAATGAGATTCTAATCACATTTCGTGTGGCCAGGCTATGGGATAGATCTTTCTCTCTCTCCTCTCTCCGGTTGAGTCTCGGGGGTCCCAGTGTTTTTGGGCAGCGCGCGCGCGATCTTCGATGGGCAAAACCGTTATGTTAATAATTCGGTATGTTGGTTATTCACGACGCCTCACAACAAGATAATAGAAAACGTAAATTTTTATCAATTAATAAATATGCGTTTTTGTGACCCCTCAAGGTATTTCATAGAAACAAACCACGCACAATTCACATTTGACGATAAATCACTGCCCACGGTTCGAAAAATCGAAAGGCTCTCTTCAACAGTTTTGACTGGCATGTATTTAATGGGTTATTAAATAGTCAGGTGGATCTTTTGCCCTTATTAAAGTTAACTTTTTAATTGGATAAGAATTTGTGCAAGATCTATCTGCTCATATTGACCAACGATGCAATTATTTTCTTAACGAGACAAACCCCCACACAAAATTTGAATTATTCATGAGAATTATTAGAGGAAGAATTTACCCTGAAAGTTGAGAAGTTTGCCGGAAAATTAATTGAATTTCATAGTGCTTTATTTCAAATCAAATACAAAATATTATCCGATGAGGCCTTTGAATAAGTTGGGCGTTTTCTGGAAGAAAATTATAGAAGGTTCAAGATTAGAATCACTGGAAAATTAATGAACGCTTCACAGAGATAAGGTCTAAAGAGCCCTCATCAGAAAGTCCCCATCATTTGAGAGATGGCATGGATTTTCACACTCTCAACCACTTTATCTGTCCCCCCTCCTCCCCCTGATTCCGGCTAATGTGGTTTGTGTCGGAAGAAGAGTGAGCAAAAAAAAGTGGAGAGGAAAATCTCTGTCACTGGCAGAAGATGTCCTTCCTCGTTTGGACCCATCGGAAAACCATCGATAATCTTCAGATGTCTTCACCAGTTTGCCCCCAGACAAATGTGAACAGATGCGAGAGTAAATGACGGAGTATTAAACACTCTCCGCCTTCCCGGCCAATTTCCAATATCCCTCCATGTGGGTGGATTTACCGAGGGATGTCCACAAAGATAGTCCATTTTCCCTCAAACTCCTCGCACTATATGTTGCCTCTTTTTATCCAGTCCTTGGGCCATTATTGAAGCACAACCTCAGCGTGATGAAATGATGGTTTGTCTGGTCATGGGAGAAATTCTTAGGATGCAGGAGAGCTGAAGCCAAGTGTCTGACTAGATAAATTTATTGTTTAGTTTAAGCTGAGCGCAAGAGTCAACAATTGCAGAATCTCCCGCATAGTCTGGTGGAGTCATATGTCTCTATTGATTTATTATTAATTATAATTTGTCCCCGTCTCTGTGGTGTGGAGACAATTTCCATCATAATCCCCAACCGTGACTGGGAGGCAGTTGTGAAGCAACGGAACATGCTGCTCCAGGAATTTCCCTTTTGTCGTCACCACTGAGCATTCCTCAGAGCCGGCGACAATCGCACAAAACACTGACACACGAAAATTTCAATTAGAATTGAATGTGTTGCCAAGATAACGATATATACATATAGGAATATTATATACATATATGGTATTCATCTGGAAATGAGGTCTCTGTTCTGTGGGCCTCCATCGCCAAATAGATATGGTATACCTGCAGCCACCTCACGAGTGCATTATTGAGGTTAAATACAGAGAGATGGAAGAAAACTTGGACTTCTCTGTGTCCCATAAATTCCCCATGACTCTTGCACACAGAATTGCCATTGCCACCGTTCTAGTCAGAATCTGTTTACCCAAAAGCTTAATAAATTTATGGGTATTTCATTGTGCCCGCCACATACACACATTTGGCCAGATATGTTTGCTGTTTCACTCGGAGAAATTACATATACCTACCCTATACATACCTATATAAAATTTCCTATGAAAAAATTGAATCAACTTGCTCTTGCACGAGTGGGTCGCCTAATTAGGAATTAATTGAGAAATGGTATTGATTTAACCTAGAAAAAGTTTTCAGGGAAGTTCAATTAAATTGATAAATCAAGTGCAGAAACCATTAAATTTTTTTCCACCTTTTTGCCATCCATTCCATCAAAAGAAATTAGTCCTTTGTAACATAAAGTCTTGGGAAAATATCAAACGACCACATCCAGAATAAATAAAAATCGTATTTACATAAGAGAGCCCAGCAAAGAAAAGATAAATTTTATTTTAACGAAATGAAGAAGAAAATAAACTTAATGAGATTCCCTTTCCGGCGTTCAGTCTCAGCTATATAGAACCATCAACTTTTTCTTTCAGTGAAACGCCTCATATGTGCAAATTCCCAAGCGTTATATGAATAGAATGATACAAGAAAAATTAGTCTAATGTCTTCCTCTCTGACTACCAACTCACACAATGAATGCGAAATGTGGAGTAATTCAAATTTATATCCGGACAAAATATTATGCTAATTCCCACCAACACTACGATCAGCCAAGGCGATTCTGCAGCCATGTCCCACCCCCTTATCCCATAGAACTCAGGCAGAGTGTCGGAGGATGGCATAATCTCAAGCGGAGCATTTAGCTGCTGGAATTGAATTATTAACCCATTTTGCGGACACAATTTTCATTTTATATGAAAGTGGTCAAAGTGCAAGACTATTTCCGAGGGTGGCAGTCATGGAATTAGGGGTTTATGTGCTGAAAGAAATTTACTCAATGGGACTTGTTAGGGACATTTCGGTCCACACACACCCTCACCCTTTTGCCATCTTCGAAATGAGATACACCCATAAATCATTAATTCACACATGCAAAAGTCCATTGGAGGGGGACGCGCGATTCACTTGAATCTCTCCAGAGAGGACACACTTTTGGGGTGGAATTTATGCATCACAAAAGAGATTATATTCCTCACATAATTCATTAGAATTAATTGGAAATTTTCCCTCCATCACTGTGGATTTTGCAACAATGTTGCACGATGATGGTCTTCTCTACGACTCATTTGAAGTGCTGAAAAGACTGCGAAATTAGTTCTCCATCAGAGTTGAGGGGCACAGAAGAATTTGTAGATGAAAGATCTTGTGGCATAAATTAATTTTTTTTTATATAAAAGTAAGAATTCTTTATGATGTTATAACAGCAAGAGAAATTGAGAGAGTGGGGTAGATGCGGACACAAATGTTGGCGCAATAACAACTTGAGTTAAGATGTTTAGGTTTTGATGAATTTTTTGCAAAATCCTGTAAAATAACTTGGTCTTTGTGATTTTTAAACAATTTTATAAACCCAAAATAATCTTCTGAATTAATCTCTTATCTTGAGGCATCTCAACTTCACTGGAACAGACACTTTTCGACAAATGTGGGTCTGTTACTGGGAGAATGAATCAAAACATGCACGAGCAAATGGAAAGAAATGAGGAGAGAGGTATCTAACATACAAAACAATTTGGCCTAAGTGTGACCCACAACTGGCAGTATATTAGGCAAGTCCCTCGCAATGGACACCGAGGGGATACAATACGCGAAGACATAGTATATGGCATAAATATGAGAGAAGATACCTAATCGAAGTGATTGATGAATTGCATTAAAATTCCAATGCTCCGCTCACCGGACTGTAATTATTCGCTCCCACGCATTGGATGGGCCTTGTGGCGACGGACACACTCTCACGTTGCCCCGTGGAGACGGTAGCTGAGGATGGGCTCGCGGGAGACTCATTGAGAATCAAAATAGCCAAGATCTTTGGCTCCTCGGACACGCTGGGCATCTCGCTCTCTCTCTCTCTTTGGCACTTGGGCGACTTTAAGTACACACTAAAACCCATACACAACAATTGATAGTTTTACGCGTTTACAGTTATTCGGTACAATTCCCATCAACATCAGGTAGTATATAGTGAGCGCACTTTGGGGCCTTTTTGTGGTCGTTAGAGATGAAAAAATCGATTTAGTATTGATGTGACGATGGAGAAAATGCCCAATAGAACTTTTATTCTATTCAACGAAAGATAAAGCACCGCAGTGAAATGTTTCCAAGGCTATTCTTAAGGTGTTTTCAAAAGGTATTAGGATAAGCATGAAGAAAGCATCATTTGCACAAGAATAATAAATAAATAAAAATAAATAAATTTAAGAATAATGATCTCAAATTTAATTCAAAAAATCCAATAAAGGCAGGAATATGTAGTGAAACCCACCTACAACTTCTTGGAAATATTTCACGCTTCTCAATACATAATGTTATTTGAAGACAAGAAAAGCCTATGGCAGAAGATGATCTGAGATGAAACACTGCCATAAAGTCGAAGTGTGATGCCAACAGAACAAAGTTATGGTCTGGGCAATTAAAGAGTTTCTCCGGCCAAGAATCCACTGAGCTGTCAATCAAATGGCTCTTTTTCCCATCTTACCATCAAATAAATCCATCGTGATCCACGAAATGGGACAGTTTAATTTTTTACACACCTGGGACTGAGGCATAGATATATAAAAGTAGTGCTATTCTGACTAATCAACTAAGATTAGGGGAGAGTGGGTCAAGTTGGCAGCGAGCGAAATAAAGTATAGCCAAAAATTTAAATTTTGCATCATGTTTAAAAATGTTTCTTAATGACTTTTTTATTATCTTTTAATTTCGTGCAAAATAAAAAGAAACCTGACCGACTCTCCCCTATATTGGAAGGAGGGACACATAATTGTCAACTTGGCAATCGTGGTAAATGCCATTTATCATATTCCTCCAAGAGATAACGGTCGGGGTGTCATGTATATATGTGTTGTTTTTGCTGCAAAAGAATCTCGCGCGCGCGAAAAATAGCGTGAAATGGCAAATTAAATGATTAGTAAACTGTTATGCTGATACTCTTCAATCAGGTCAGACGAAATATCCACATTATGGGGCCTATCACCTGCGACAATTTCGTTTTGATTCGCAACTCAAACTTGACTCATGAATGGCATCCACGCGTCAATGAGGCATATGGAGCCACTATATATACTCGCAATATTCACTAACCCCCTCGAGTCAACAGAAAAAAAAACCCAAGAGACCAAAAAATCACCAATGAAATGCAAATGAACATGGGAAATTCATTGAAAAGGCGGAAAAAATGCGGTGTGCATAACTGTGAAGTCGAAAATCGCGACAGAGATTGAATAAGTGCAAAAATTTGAATAAAACACCATTCGCATTTTGCGGGGAAATGCAAATTGTCGCTCAAAAAATCACTCCACTTTTCGTACGTGATGCCAGCACACGCGAGAAGATTGCAAAAAATCACCGTAAAACCAATTATTGGCTAAATTTTTCAACACCCGCGTAATAGTCTGCATTAGTGAATTTTTTTTTGGCGGCGGAAGAATGTCTGTTCCAATGCAAATTATGGGGGCTCAATAGTAGCTAAGATGAAGTACGGAAGCTCATAATATGTGTCTTAACTAGATGGCGCCGCAAGCAATAGAAGTAATAGCTGGAAAAGGGGTGGCAGGCGCAGCACGACTTCTTAAGATGAATTCGAGAGCCCCTCTCATCGGGAATTCATGAATTGTACCAGATGAGTATTATGTGGAGCATTTAGAGGTGTAAATGTCTCAATTCCAGTTGAAGAATAACTGAGTGTTAATTCGACGGCGGAAATTGGATGTACATATATATTTCCCCAGAGTCAAGGTGAGTATCAATATTCCGTTGACCTACTTTTTTTTCACTCCATCCACTTATGAATCACTATTATTAGCCATAGCTGGGCAGCCATCTCATCATTTTTGCAACACATCTATACACAACATCTCCAGTGTTGGCATGTATCGCTTTTTGGAGTGACTTTTGAGGGCCCATTCTTCACTATGGGTTCATCTTCAGTTGCTGGTGAAGGGTCACTCGAGATCTGTGGACACAGAGTCATCGATCAAAGTACCAAGATTTTTTTGCCGATCATTTTCTTCCCATCCCACATCTCAGACAATCCAACACGTGGTCAAGACTTTACCCATAAAAGATCTGCGTATACACAAAATCCGAATTACCGTATACAGGTTCAGGTCGCCAACCAGACACAGCATGGATTTGGGAAAAAGTGGTGCGTGGATAATTCTTAAGAATGCCATCAGAAGAATACTCGAGAGACTGAATATTTGCGTAATCAAGAGATATTGATTAACAATCGAGCACAAATCTCAAGATTCTCCAAGCACCGCCAAACACTCGTAACAGATACTCTAAGAGATGTACTTGATTGAGGAAATGCAAATCAATGCTGCATTACTCACAAGCAATATTGCTCATTCTTGTGACATTTCAGAAGGAGACCTTCGTGGGATTTCCTTTATAGATAAAATTCAGTTTGAAATTCTAAAGAAAAGGCGGTAGTGATTAACATATTTTTCATCAAAGAGTGAAACGTTTATCTTATTAAAATTGATAGAACTCTAATTGAGTTCAATAGAATTTTAAAAAAGAAAGTTTTAATAATTAAAAATAAAACATCACAAAGTTAATTTGCGCGAAAGCAGGGTAAAGTCTCTTTAAGAAAAAAAACTGACTATAAGAATATCTCAAAAATCAACAGTCATATCAAGATCAACTGTTGCAAAATTGGATGAACTTGAAATATCTGGGTGGAACAATTAATTTCACTACCATTTTATCCGTTTTATGGAAATTTCACCTGAGAGCCACCAGCAGTAACATCCGACACAAATGAAATTTCATAGTTTCCTTCAAGAAATAAACAACACTTTTCATAATAAGTATTGTTCCACGATCGTGAAACTTTTTTATGGGTAATTCTTTTCTTCCAATCAAAGGCGAAAGCTGCGAGAAAAAATGGGTCATGCGAGAGATGAAATTTTTCCAAGAAATCATCGTAAGAAAAAGGATTCTTCGCAATTTTATTTCCGCATATGAAATTTTGAATAATGAAAAAAAAATCGCGATACAATAGGGTTAACAATATTACAAAATTCTACAATCACTCAGTCGGAGATCAGGAAAAATATACTTTTATCTGTATTGGCTCTTATGGATGGAAACGCTCGTCTGGGTGCTTGAGGAAAAATAACAATAATTCTGGTACTCGATGATTGGGAGCAAGAGGTGCTCCAGCAAGAACAACACTCGAGTTGAAATAATAAATTGGATAGACAAAAAAAAACTTGTAAGTGTATTGACCAAATGGATTTCCAGTGTGGCCAGTGGAAGCCCCACAAATTTAATCGCGAAGAGCTTATTTCAATTATTAATTATGCACGCGAGCTTAATTGTATATTCTCCCATGTTTAATTATTCGCCACTTTATCGGATAAAGCACCCTCATTTGTGTGATTCTATATAGTGTTTGGGAGCGATAGAGGAGAAAATTCCCAATTTTTACTTTATGTAAATGTACGGGAATTTTTTTTTGCATTCTCGTGATTTGCATATTGACCGCGAGAAAAAGACGTTGGACGGTTGGAATGTATGAGTGTTGAGTTATAAGAAGAAATTAAGCGGAGCATTAGTTTTTCACGATCCGCGCGCAGCATCTCATCCATAAATCACCAATTATGATATCGTAAAAAGGCGCCCAATTGACAAGATGATTGCAATGGTCGTAAAAGGTGTAAATCACCGGCTTTTGGCGCGTACTTGGGTGAAAATGTTCCCAATTTTACGATGAGTAATCTCATTGAGAATTTCGGGGGGAAATCCACGCAGTGTCTCAGCCACATCTCTTTTTATTCTGCACAATCCATAAGAGAATTCTCTCTCAAAGACTTCAAGATGAAGTGGATGGAGGAAAGAACCTTTTGCCAAAAAAAAGAGCCACAGAGCAGAGAAACAGACAACTTGATACTCACGCAGAGTCAATCTCTCCGAAGACAGGTCAACGTAATCGGTCATTTTTGGATTAACGGTGATCAACTATTTTCGTAGTGCTGGCGCGAAAGAGGAGGAAAAAATCACGATGTCGAAAGGAAATGAGTGTTTAGCTGGTGGATTCGAGAGTGGAAGATGAAATTTCCAGAGAGACAGCATCATTTTGGCTCTCCGGGATGTTGTCCATGGTCCAAAGACCTCGAAGATATGGCCAAAGCGTATCCACATCGTTAGACATTGCAAACTTGAGGAAATAATTTGAGAATTTTTAGAAATATATTATTTTGTGTCCATTAATTGGAATATTGATATGATACTTATTTTTACATCTCATGATTTTTTTTTCGTAGGGGAGAGCAATGAGTTTCAGACACAAATTAAAATTGTCTATAAGACAATTAATATATTTAGAGATTAGGTTGTTCTGTTAATCAAGAGAGAGAGGAGTAGTATAAATGTGAAACTTTTTTCTATTTGGAACCCCCCCCCCCATACAAATTTATCACTTTTTTCGACATTTTCGACTTTATGACCACTAAAATGAAGCTCTATCGGGTGGCGATGTATGGTGGAGTTGGTCAGGGTAGGGTCATCTATAACCCTATCCTATAGGAGACGCCCCTCTCCCTTTTTATAATATGGCTGTCATACAAATTTATCACTCTTTTGGGCATTTTTTACTTTTGAACCACTAAGATGAAGGGCTAGCGAGTCATGATGTATTGTGGGATTGGTCAGGATGAGGTCTCCTATAACCATGTATCATAGGGGATATCCCCCACTCTTCTTAGAGTATGGTTCCCATACAAATTCCCCTATTTTTCGGATAATTCTAGCTTTTTCACTACTAAGATGAAGCGTTAGCGAGATATAATGTATGGTGGGGTTGGTCCAGGTGAGATCACCAATAACTCTATGCTATAGGGGATAGCCGCGTTTCGTCCTATAGTATGCCTCCTATACAAATTTACCGATTTTCTGAACAATTTTATTGGTCAGAGATGTATGGTGGGGTTGATCAGGACGTGATCCCCTATTACACTATGCTATAAGAGAGTCTGTTCTCCTATATGAGGGGTCATGCAAATCAGAGTCATTTCAAGCATTTGAACTTGAAATAAATTTGAATTCTATTAGGTTGGTGCGTTGACATTTCACGATTCAGTTTTATATATATGGTGCCTTATATATCAGGTTTCATCTGTCCGATTTTGACGAGACCGGCCTCGATGAAACCGTTGGCTCTTCTACTTTCAGAATCTGCCTTAAAATCCCTGATCGGTCCAGGTTCTAGGCTCCTAGAACCATTTGATTCTAGGGGTGCAACTTTTGCAAGGGTTTCGTAGAACGAGTCTCCAGGG
>CAKKOB020001564.1:0-20656 GCA_918844115.2 Phlebotomus perniciosus
CTGCAGTAACCAATCTTGTTGATTGCCGATGGGAATTAGGCTTCTCATAAGAGAAGCCGCCGGAAATAAGGCAATCTGGAACTTATCGGCCGCAGGTGGGAAGGCACTGGAGGTGCCGTTGGGAGAAAGGCCGATGGGTCCAATATGAGATGAGCAATGTAGAGAAGAGGCACTAAGATAACTTAGATGCCGAAACCAAGAAAAAGACTATTCTTGTTCCCTTAGAATTGCTATCTGATTTATTCATAAATCTTCTTCCCTTTATATACAAGATTTTGTTTCCCCACTAAAGTAAGTGTTCTACTTTGGATTCTTCCGCGTGTTTCTTTAACCTATTTAGTGCTGTGCAAGCTATTTCCGAGTATTACAAAAATATGTGTCACTTGTTTTCTGCTTCCTCGTGTGATTGAATAATTGAAAACATATGAATTTTGGGCAATATAAGCATCAAAATGAGATCACAGTAACAGGAAGTAGAATCAAGGAACATAGAGGTGAAAAAGGCATGTTCATCTTGAACACTCGTTCTATATTTGACTGAAATTTGACGTGTGATAGTCCAAGTGTTAATTTGTTGAAAATGAAGTAATTAAATAATTTCCTATTAAATTTTTAACCATTCGTTTTATACAATTTTTAAAATGTGGAAAATTCTCTTTAGAATTCTAGAGAAAATTGAGAAAATCGTAAAAATCATTACGATAATGCATTCATGTAATGACTTTTGTAACAACTTTTTCGTAGATGATCTTGTGATGATTAGTTGGTCAACCGGGTGATTTTCTCAGAGTGCAAAAATGGTTAGAATCACATTGATTGAATTTTCCCTGATAGTTTTTCTAATTCCCCTGAAATTGTTCGCCTGTGAGGAGATTCTGGGATGTGGGGGCTTCATCAAGAGTCACGCGGCAATTGATTTCTCTAAAGTTGAGATAAAACTGTAAGAATCTCTCATGGAAAAAGTCATGCCGAAAATTTCACTAATTAGATTTTCCATTACAGATTCACGAAGCAGGGAAGCCTCAAGGATAAGACTGATTGCTCACCATCCAATGGGTATTACTTCCTGCCACTGTACGATAAGGGTGAATATCTGCTGAAGATCTCCCCTCCGCCCGGCTGGAGCTTCGAACCGGAAGAGGTGGAGTTGGACTTCAATGGCGAGACGGATGTCTGCAGTCAGGGGAGGGATGTGAATTTTGTGTTCAAGGGATTCGGGATCAGTGGCAGAGTGACCATTCTTGGTCACAAGGATGCCGGAGCTCAGGGAGTGAAAGTGGAGCTGCACGATTCGAAGAATGAAGATGTCCGGAGGACGGTTTCTGATGCTTCTGGGAACTTCTTCTTCACACCAGTGATTCCGGGAATGTACAGGATCAGAGTTCACCATGACAAGTGGTACTTTGAGAAGTCAGAGATCACCGTGGAGGTAAACACAGGAAACACTGAATTGCCTGAGAATTCTCTCCAAGTCACGGGATTCGATGTTCTGGGCAAAGTGATGAGTGATGGTGAGTCTTTTGGGAATATTGCCGTGGCTCTGCTGCCTGAGAAGGGAGTGAAGCACAATCCCAAGTGCATGACATCCAACACGGATGTGATTAAGAGCGAGCGAGGATACTCAGGGATGCCACTGTGTGTCAGCACCAGCGATGATAAGACGGGATCTTTCGCTTTCAGCGGAGTCAATCCTGGGCGATATCTCATCAAGCCGTTCTTCCCTCAAAGCGACATCCGGTACAACATTGAACCGGAATCCGTGGAGGTGATTGTCGAGAAGGACACGATCAAGTTGCAGCAGCACTTTGAGGTGAAGGGATTCAGCGTGACGGGGAGGATTCTCACCAGCAAGACCGGGAAGGGAGTGAAGAATGCCGTGGTGAAGCTCAATGGGATCCAAGTGGCTGTGACTGAGGATGATGGATCTTACAAGTTTGAGAATATCAAATCAGGGAGTCACAGTATTCAAGTCACGGCGGAGAATGTCCAGTTCAATGATCACACAATCGACATTGTGGCCAGTAATCCCAGGATTCCGGATATTGCGGTGTCAGAGTTCAAGGTTTGCGGTCAGGTGGTGTCCAGTGTGAGTCACAGAGTCGCTATTGCGGCTGAAAAGTCGGGCTTCCATGTGGATCTGGAGACTCCGGCTGGTGGATCCGGTGGATGGTGTACTTACCTGCCGAATGGCCAGTACACGGTGCAGGTGCTCCTCTCGGAAGCTGAGAAGAACTCAGGCATTCAATTTGTCCCTCATGCACAGATCATTGATGTGAATTCATCACCCCTATCAGGGATTCTCTTCCGACAGTTGAGAGCCACTGTTTCCGGAGAGGTCAAGTGTCTCCCGAATGCTGACAGCGGATGCAAAGATCTCACCATCACTCTGAATTCCCTGGACATGAGTGGGAATGGAAATGGACAGTATATCAGTGCTGTGTTGAAGAATGGAGCCTTCACTTTCACGGATGTGATGCCTGGGAAGTACGAGGCGACGGTGCAGGACACAGCTCTCTGCTGGCAGGCTTCCCGCTATGTCTTCACTGTCCAATCCGCCGTGGAGACCATCCCTACATTCGTCCACAGTGGCTACAAAGTCACCATGATCGCCAGTCACGTGGTGAAGATGAAGTACTTGTGGCAGAAGGCTCCGGTGAACTCCACAGCAACTGAGGTGGATCTCCAGGTGGGTCTGAATTTCTTCTGTGTTGTCAATGAGGGCGTCTATAATGTGGAATTCGAGTGGAATCACCAATATGATCCCAAAGAGATCCCGAAAGTCTTCACAACGGGAGCCGCAAGTCCCTACTTTGTCACGTTCTCCAAACACCGAAGCATCCTGGGGAGAATTGAGCCACCGGTGGAGGGAGTTCAGGTGTTGCTGAGATTCCCAGGAAATCCAGAGATTACTGACATTGTCGCTGAGAGCGATAAGAAGGGAGAATTCAAATTCACAGCAGTTGATGCTTCTGTGGACATTGAGATCACAGCTTCCAAGGAATCTTATGAATTCTCATCCTTTGATAAGAACACTAACACCATCCGGGCTAAGAAGCTCTGTGAGATTGTCGCTACTGTCCGGGATGAGGCTGGAAATCTCCTGTCGGGAGTTCTTCTCTCGCTTTCCGGCGGTGAGAGTTACCGTAAAAATCTCGTTACCGGAGATGAAGGTGTGATAAAGTTCCACTCCCTCTCACCGAGTCAGTACTTCCTGCGTCCCATGATGAAGGAGTACAAATTCGATCCCGTCTCCAAGATCATTGATGTCCAGGAGGGAGCTACAATCAAGGTGGAATTGACAGGGAAGAGGATCTCCTTCTCAGTTTTCGGAGCTGTGACTTCCTTGAATGGAGAGCCATTCCCTAATGTCCTGGTTGAGGCGATTTCCCAGCCACCGTGTCCTGGACATCAGGAGGAGACGAATTCCGAGGGAAATGGTCAGTTCAGAATCCGAGGACTTCAGCCCGGATGCACTTATGATGTTCAAGTGAAGAAAGAGGGAAATACTCAAGTGGACAGAACGATTCCCACCAAACACTCCATCGAGATGAAGGACACGGATGTCAAGGATGCCACCATTATTGCCATAAGTCCTCTGGGATTCATCGATGTGTCGGCTAGAGTGATGACCAACAGCAACAACCATTACAAATCCCTAAAGATTTCCCTTTACAAGAAGGGAAACATCGACAAGCCCGTTTACTCTCAACGCCTGGACAGTCCGCTGAATCTGAAGAGCAATGTCAATCCAGGAGTTATGGTGTTCTTCCCGAGGATCCCATTTGATGGGAAGAGCACCTACTTTGTGGATCTCAAGACAACTCTCTCAGAGAAAAATTTCAAATTCAAACTCCCCTCGGTTCAGTTCATCGCAAATGAGAGCACAATTTTTGCTGAGTTGAATTTCAATGCCGACGTGAGAACCACCGATGGAGATCTCAATCCCAACTCAATAGCCGCCCTTGTGCTGATCTTGCTGGTTGGACTTGGATTCCTGAAGCAGGATCTCGTGATTGAAGTGGGAAAACTGGCGTGGGATAAGCTGTACGCGGCTGTCCAGGAGGCCATCAATAAGAGACGACAGAAGGAGATCAGCAGATTCGATGAGAACTTTGATGAGAAGGAACTGGAGCGACTGGCCAAGTCCATCAACTCCGTGAAGAAGAAGAAGATCAAGAAGATCAATTGAAGAGTAAAATTCGTAGTGAAATTTGTTAATTTTGGGGGAAAATAAATTATAAAAATAAAATGGAGTTCAAATGTGAACTCTCGGGGGAAATGGGTGAAACCCATCTTACGCACTGCGCTAAATCCTTCATATTTGGTGAAAAAGAGTAACCAGCTCATCTTCAAATGGGAAATGTGGGAAACACTTCTCCACTGAAGTATAACTTTTATGCACAGTGGAAGCACTACAACAGCCATTTGAGCCATTGAATGGCTTTTTAATTTTTTCCCATTTGCTGAATTCACGAGATTTGAACTCACAACACGAGACCAGCAGCTCTAACTCGGTGAAGATCAAGAAGATCAATTGAGAGTAAAATTCGTAGTGAAATTTGTTTATTTTGGGGGAAATAAATAATGGGAGGATATAAATACAAATAATAACTAATGCGTCGCATGTCACGTCGTGTTGGTGGTCATTAGCAACTCTCGGGCACATTGTTGTTAACATCCCCGAGGTCAGTGGGTCACAGTTGATGTCTCAGTCACGGTTTTCTCGTCTGTCTTTTCTCCTCCAGAATTTTCACTTTCACGCTGATGTCTTCATCCTATTCATTATTTGGCGTCCAACGGTCTCTGTTGAACTCTCTTCCTCATTCACATCTTCAGGATCTCCATTGGGATCCTCCTGATCAGTATCTTTCTTATCAGTCGGGGAGTAGCAAGCCTTGAAGAGCCTAGCACAATCGGCGAGATTGTGAGGTACTTCTGGGTAATTCCGGTACTCCTGCAACATCCCTCGACTCAGGTAGTTGTAGGCGATACCAAAGAATGGATTATCCTTTGCTTGAACTTCCATTTCGCAGACGAATCTCTTTCGGCAGACCATTGTGTCCACTCCCAATACGGCAAATGCTAAGCTAGTCCAATCGAATGAGCTGAAAAACAGTTAAATTAATTATTAGAACAAATTTGATCATGTGCTAATTGTACTAAAATTAGTACAAGGATCTTAATTTTTAAACTTACCTCTGGCGATCTGCGCGACCTCCTGAATTCTGATAGGCAACTCTCCTTTTGGAAGTAATATCCGGAGCTGATGCTGTTGGTGCTGCCGATCCTGAGGTATCATGATGATCATGAGAGGAGATGGGAGGGGAATCATGGTGGAAATCATGGGAATCATGATGGAAATCATGGGAATCGTGATGGAAATCATGATGGAAATCATGACTGAATCCTCCACCTGATGGTGGACCAGATGATAAGGTATCAGGATGCCAAGCACTATAAGGATCTGGACCACTGTAAGATATATCAGATCCAGGTCCACTATGAGACACGATATGTCCGCTAAAAATGGCCAAAAAAAAACGTTAGAGGTCATAAAATGATAATTTGAGGATTTTTCTGACCTATCGTAGGGAATTATAGGGCCTTCGTGGATAATTTCCGATGGACCATGATTCTTGCATCCGAATAGAGATGCTCCCGTCCAGATCTTAAAGCCAAAGAACGCCGTCGCGACGATCAGGATGAACACAACCACCAGCTTTAATTTGATCGCCACGAAGGCTGAGATCGCATGGAGACCACCCAATCCGACCAGAGGAACTGCGTGAAGAAGACACAAATTTATCAGGTCATTCGTTCCGGTTCCCATATTTGGAAAATTAATGGTTTATCGCTGGTTGGGCATTTTTTTTAAACTCTTCATTGATCATAGAAAAAAAACACTTTATCCAAAAATTTTCCAACGATCATCAATGGATATCCTTACACAGAGCACTGTAGAAGTGCTTCCTTCTCCTTGGAGTGATTGCCGTTTTCTCATCACTTTTCTCACTAATCTCCTGAGCCACAGTACAAATCACAAGAGTGATAACAATCACTAGAGTCAAGAGTCTTCTCGTCATCCTATCTAACCACTCGCTGTTAATCCTATATAGCACCTGATTGCACCTGAACTCAAGATCGCGATCTCACTTTTCACCTGTTCACTCTCCGAAAGACAAACGTAAACTGAAGAGTGAGTTTCAAGATCAGCTTCTTTTATATTTGGTAGTGAAACCACCGCAATAATTGATCTAATTTGTATATTATTGACTCACGAATTTTTTTCCCAAATGTTTGAAATTTTTAACAAGCTAGAACTGCAAAAAAATCCGCCATCTTGAATAGATACATCCTAATCCAAGATCCTTAAAAAATTATCATGAAAAAGTGTATTAAAGCATTATTTGATGGATTTGATGATCAAAAGAGTTCCTGTTGCATTTTCCCTGGCCATAGAAAGTGGAAATGATCTTTGTTGTTACAATTAATTATCACATTTTCGTAGTATCTATATCACATTTCATTTCGAAGATGACGCTTAGCCCTAGATTTTTTTCTCAGAGTCTCTCATTTGGCGCATTTTTTGCTTCTAAGCCACGCGGAGTGTTTTGTTTTCTGACTCTTTGGGGAAATGTTAATTCAGTCATCATGACTTTGGAAGATATTTGATTATTCTATGCTTAAAATTGATGTTAAAGCTGCTCGTAAAAAAATTAAGAGTGAAAAAGTGAAATTTGAGGTTTCAAAAGTTTTTTTTAAGGGAAACTTTTAAAAAGAAATTTTGCATTTTAAATGGTTAATTGATTTGAACATGTTTTAAAGTGTTTTTGAAAGCTTGCCTTAAAAATTCTCGAGAGCCACCAGTTTTCAGTTACTTTTGAAAATCAATTCTGATGAGAACAGCCGAGACACATTTTTTGCATCTGTTCTCAATCAGCTGTTTTCACTACTAAACGTAAACAGTGACCGGCAGAATATTTTGTTTATTTATTGTTTCCTGAAAGTTCTTTAAGAAAAACTAACATCCTGAATGGATTCCCAAGTGGCGGGGAAGCGGACCAACATGATGGTGTCCTTTAAGACTGGAGAACCAATGGAGATTCCCGAGAGTGACATCCTCGGTCGATGCAGAAGTGTTTCAGAATTTGAGAAGCTCAACAGGATCGGCGAGGGAACTTATGGGATTGTCTGTAAGTCCTGGGAGATCCTTCCATTAGCAATTCCTGCACTTCATTAATCTCTGATCTTTCAGATCGCGCCAAGGACACGAAAAACAATGAAATCGTGGCGCTGAAGAAGGTGCGAATGGATCAGGAGAAGGATGGCCTGCCGTTAAGTGGCCTCCGGGAGATTCGCATCCTGATGTCCTGTGATCATGAGAACATCGTGAAGCTGCGAGAGGTGGCGGTGGGACGAAGTCTGGAGAGTATCTTCCTGTCACTTGAGTACTGCGAACAGGATCTGGCTTCCCTGCTGGACAATATGCAGACAAATTTCTCAGAGTCTCAAGTGAAATGTCTGATCCTTCAGGTTCTGCGTGGGGTCAAGTATCTCCATGAGAATTTCATCATCCACCGAGACTTGAAGGTATCGAATCTCCTGCTGACGGACAAGGGATCCGTGAAGATTGCAGATTTCGGATTGGCCAAGTACTTTGGGATTCCCTCGAAGGCTTCAACGCCTCAGGTTGTGACTCTGTGGTATCGCGCTCCGGAACTCCTGCTGGGATCCAAGATTCAGTCCACAGCTGTTGACATCTGGGCTGTTGGATGTATTCTGGGTGAGCTGTTGGGGCACAAACCCCTCCTGCCTGGAACTACAGAGATTGGCCAATTGGAGTTGATTGTGGATCTCTTGGGGACTCCGTCCGATGGTATCTGGCCAGAATTCTCAACTCTGCCCGCTGTGCAGAATTTCACGCTGAAGCAGCAGCCTTATAACAATCTAAAGCAGCGCTTTCCCTGGTTATCAGCTGCCGGACTGAGACTCCTCAACTTCCTCTTCATGTACGATCCGAAGAAGAGAGCCACGGCGGAGGAATGTCTCCACAGCAGCTACTTCAAGGAAGTCCCATTTCCCTGTGACCCAAAGCTGATGCCCACATTTCCGCATCATCGCAACATCAAGAGTGGCGGATCGTCGTCGAAGGCCGCCCAAGAGCCGGGCGTGAGTTCAACCACCGAACCAATTCCCTTCAGTCTGCCCATCTCGGAACTCCTGGGGAACATTGTCAAGAAGAGGAAGCACGAATAAGGAGGTAACAACAGATTTTATTTGAAAGAAACTACAAGAATTATTTATTGATGCTCAACTACAAGTATGGCCTGTCCATTGGGGTGTCTGTCTTGGCACGCTTATCCCTGGATCTGGGATACCATCTGTGCTTCGTGGTGTGAGTGAGCTTCATCAGCTCCTCCCTGGCCACTTGGGGATGCTTGGCTTTGAATGCCTGCATTGCCGTGTTCAGGGCTTTATCCTTCAGCAGGGATGAGTTGTCTCGCTCCACCGGAGGCGGAATGGGTTTGCTCAACTCATACGGGAAGGTGGGTTTTGGGTGCCAGGCGACAAAAGTCGATCCATCATCCGTTATAGCCACAGACTCCACAAGACTCTGAGCACCAACGGGATGCTTTGAGGAGTAATTTCGCAAAATACTGCAGAAAGCAGAAATTTTCCGTGAATCTAACCTCGCCATCGCGCGCGCGTGTCAAATGTCAGTCAGTGTCAAATTAAGTGGGAAACGCGCTGATCCCGCTGATCAAGATGATTCCCTTCTTCCCGAGGCTCACTCCTCCGGTCACTCACAGTATCTGGTTCGATGTGGACGCTCCACGGGATGAGGATGCTGAGATATCAGCGCTGGAGGAGATGCAAAATGATCAGGTGAGGAGGAAAACAAAAGGCTTTTGTTTATTTGCTGAAATCATTTTTTTGGGTAGAATTACGGGCTCACTCAGGTGGCCAGCGATATAGCCCCATTGGGAAAGGCTCC
The DNA here is from genome assembly GCA_918844115.2 of Phlebotomus perniciosus. Classification (NCBI taxonomy): domain Eukaryota; kingdom Metazoa; phylum Arthropoda; class Insecta; order Diptera; family Psychodidae; genus Phlebotomus; species Phlebotomus perniciosus. The sequence continues at coordinate 8,996 of CAKKOB020001564.1, forward strand.
CCATGATCACACAGAGTGTCCAGATTCCGATGATGATGGTAAGAAAGTTATGGGAATCCGATTAGAAAATTATTTACTAACAAGTGATTTTCTTCCGGAAAGCCAATGAGGACAGCGACGACGAAGACAGCCACGATGAGGAGGATGAGGATGAAATTGATGCGATAGACACTCAGACAACTGTTGAACCGGATGGAACCATTGAATATGCAGCTCCTGAGATGCGATTGAATATCAGTGTGGAAACTGAAGAGACATCCCAGTCATCAGTGATGAATATTGCGATGTAAGATCCCGAGGAAGATGATCTCAATTTTTGGTTAATAAATTACAATAATTTCGGAAAAATCGATCTTGTTGTTATTGGAGAAAGGGTGGTAGGCCCAGTTCCTAGAAAAAACACCTGAAATCTAATTAAAAATGTTACCTTTATTCGATAATATAATTATTTCAGAAGGACATAATTCACACATTTTATATGTACATAATCTGGACTTAAAATATTCAATTTATGATCTCCTAAATTTTGCCTATTAAACTTTACATTCGCGAAATGTAATATTTGAAAATTTTGAAACAAAATGAGAACATTTGCTAAACAAGGAAAAAATCTCTATATTTTTCTCGCATTTCTAAGAAACATTTTGAAAGAAAATAAATCTTTATAAATAAAGAAAAGGGAAATATTAGCAAAGAAGTTTTACATGAATATTCTCTAATCAGTTCTCATTATGTGATACTTTTATTCTATTTTTTTTTAAAGGTGAAGATAGAAATTGCAGCAATAATTTTCTTGATATCCTCATCCTTTTTTTCTGTCCAGTTATTACATTCTCTCACAGTTTTTTTTTCTTTTCACGAAATGAACAAAAAAGAACATTCACTATTCTGGAAATTTTTTTTTCTTCTTAATGCTTCTTCTCCTTGCCAGCAATTCATTTAGCAAAAAGATGTAACAATTATACAATTTTATAGCATTTGTGCTTGGGCTGCGGCTGCAGCCGCCGCGGCCGCCTCTGCTCTCCTCTTCCTGTGATCATAGTTGACGAGTCTCTGGCCCACGAGGTACTTGTCATTCTTGATGGCCACATAGAGTTTCTTGAATTGCCGTATCTGAAAGATGATGATGCCAATCACGATGGCCACAATGAGGAAAAACGGATAGATCCGACGCGCCAGCAGTGTCCTCGTGTGTTGATTCGTGAAGAAGATCGGCAAGATGGAGTGCGCCAGCACATAGGGAACAGCCAGTGCCAGTCCGAAGCACATAATCACTGGCGCTGCCAAATCCTTGATGATGAACTTCAAGTCAATATCCCGTAATCCATCGCGATAGGCGCGCTCGATGGCGCGCTTGAGGGCCCAATCGGGTCCCATCAGTGTCAGAGCGCACGTGATCTTCGTGTAGAGGACTCCTAGGGCCCAATCCTGACCCAGGAATAGGATGGGGGTCTGCTCCAGCGGAACTCGCAACGGCACAACCACCACAAGCTCCAACAACAGCCCATAGAGCAGTGGGACAACTCCGAACATCAGAACAAAGATCACCGCTGCCATGGCATAGGACGCCCCAATGCTCATCCAGTGCTTGATCTTCTGCATCACCGCCTGTCGACCCTGCGGGAACAGATTCACGGCAATCGCTATGCCCCGTGAGATTATCCAACACAAGTAGGTCCCCATGGCGGCTGTATAGAGTTCATGGGGGCGCGGCGGGACCTCCTCAGCCGCTGGCGCTTGCGCTATATGTCCCCCCACGGACCACAACGCCATACACTGTCGCCCAATCCACACGGGAATGGTGAGTGTGAGGAGAGCCCCGATCACGAGACTCGCACACATGAAGACAATCAGACCGCCGAGGCGGACGATGAAGTAAGACGGGCGATCGTATGGCTGGAAACCGACGGGAACATCACGATGAAGGAGTGCCTGATGGGCAGCACCCAAGCCCTGACCAGCATCCGGGGCATGACGATGACCATCCTCCTGTCCAGCGTTCTGCTGATGAGCCTCACTGCCCAGCAAGTAGCTGCGAATGCCCAAAATCCAAGACACCACGCTACACCAGATGCGAATGAAACCCTTGAGCCAGACACGAGTCTGGGATTGCTCGAAGAAGCCCGGCAGGATGATCTGCAAGAGGAAGAGGACTCATACTTATAAGCTCCAAGAAATATCGTAACGTAATAGGCAAATATTATTCTAATTTACCTGCAAGAGTAGCAGCTGAAGACTCAGTTCATTGACTTCAGAATCTCCTGACAGCGTGTAGGGGAGAAATGTTGGCCAGACGTTCTTCAGGATGTTTATAGGGAGCCACAGCATGAGCAAAACAGCCGAACCGAAGATAACAGCAGAAGCCACAAGGCGTCGAATGTGTCTCAAAATAGAGAAGTGGATCATTTCCTGTAAAAAAAAAAGACAATTTAAATCTCCTGGCCGGGAGAAACATTTTCATCTGCAGAACTCACTTGAATCGGACTGAAATCTGGATCATTGAGATTACGCAGGAACCAGAGGACACCTGGCCGGAGCACCTCCCTCAGCAGAATGATGAAAGAGGCAAAATAGTAGACATACACCATCCCGAACATCCAGTGGATGAAGAGTGAAGTTCCCGGAGCGGCCTTGAAGCTCGCTTTGCGATCTTTTAGCGAAGCATCGAACATGGGCAGGGAGCAAATGTCCAGCCACCAGCCACAGGCGAGCGGTAGGACGCCAATTTCCACCACCGACAGAAGACTGACCTTCACCACGATGTAGCAGAGTCCGAGGATTCGCCGACTCTTGCGCATCCGCAAGAATTTCGCAACAGCATGAAGCTTAACCAGAGTGATTCCGATGATGCAGTAGCCCAGGAGAGTGGTGAGGAGTCCGTGGAAGTGCATCTGCGGTTTGCCTGGTTTCAGGACGCCCAGCAGGAAGATGGTCACATTGCCGATGGTGTAAGGGCAGAAGGCGAAGATGAAGATGAAGAGGGTGTTCAGGGAGATGACCCAAAACACATGTTCCAGGAACACCATCGAGCCATCCAGACCCAGAAGACGTTCCCAGGTCAATTCCTCAGCCGCCCTGTCCCATTCCATCGGATTCCAATTGGCCTCATCGCCAACGACCTCTTGCTCCATCTCTGGCTCCTCCGGATCCGCCACTGGAGGCTCAGCTCGATCTATTGGCCTGTCCAAGGGGGCCACTTGTGGGGCCGGCCTGACTCTGGGCGGATTCTCCTCCTCATTCACCGGCGGCACGTCGTTGTTGTTGTTATTGTTGTTGATGTTGTTGTTGTGCTCAACAAGATTCTCCTCGGGCTCCACAGGGGGTGGCGGAGGGGGATTTTGGGGCTCCTGAACGGGCGGATCATCCCGCTCGAGCCAATCTGGGCCACCTCCATGGAGGATCTGCTCCCGCAGCCACACCAGTCCGATGAAGGAGAAGAGGGTGCAGGTGACAACGAAGCAGCCCCTAAACACGTCAGCTGCGATATTCTCAGTGGAGAACATGTTGATGGGCAGCGACAGGAGCATATTGTAGGAGGTAGAAAAGAGGAATCTGTACGTCCGGTAGGCGGTGAAGGGTACAACGCCCAGCCACGCGAGAGCCACCAGTGTGTAGTGGAGCCAGTATTTCACTGCTGTGGCGATTGAGCTCACCAGACCACCGGCCACATCCCTCAGGGGCAGCACTCTGGGCATGTCAGGTGAATAGATTGGTGTGAAGGAGAATCTGTGGCCGCACAGTTCGCAGTACTCCTTCCGGGAGTACCGCATCCACTGCATCAGGCAGTCCTGGTGGATCCATTTTATGCTGCCCGTGCAGATGCAGGGATGGAAGAGGGGTCTGTCGGATTGGCCTTCGCAACGACAAACACGACAAATGTAATCCGTCTGCGACAAATCATCCATCTTTCCAAAAAGTTCTCTCGAGGCACAATCCACCTCGCGCACGGATCCACTATTCTCACACTCTGCACACCTCACCAGTAATCACTGAAACGCGGAGAAGGGGATCTCGGGATCACTAAATAGAATATTTCACTAGTAAATTAAGTTTTTCGCAAGAGAATTACGCAAAAACTCGCTGTCACCACTTTAGTGGTTGGCGGATTTTTCACACAGATGTCTCACAAGTCGTCTTGAAGATGTTTTGTTTTTGGCGAGGAGAGAAAATCCGGCTGGCTGTTTTTTCGTGAAATAATTGTGCTTTTCTCAGAGAAAATCAAAGTGTTTGTAGTGAAAAAATGTCTAAGGACATAAAACAATCTCTTAGGGATGCAAATGCAGCCTTTAAGAATAAGGAGAACGATAAGGCAATTAGGATTTGCAAGGTAAGATTAACATAACCTATAATTCAGGGCTGCAGGTGCTCTTTTCCGGGCAGAAACTGAAGATTTGTCATTCACCAGGAAATCCTGAGGAGTGATAAAGAAAATTACATGGCTCATGTCCTTCTGGGGGCGATTTGTCAGGATAGTTCAAGAGCAGAGGCTGAGAAATACCTCCGGAAAGCAGTGACACTGTCCAAGGAGCCCATTTCTGCTCTCCAAGGACTCGCTCAATGTGTTCCGGCGGAACAATGTCCAGAAATCTATGGACAACTTCTAGAATTGACTCCCAATAAATTTGAGGAGCTTCATGGGAAACTCTTGAGATCCTCAATAGAGTTGCCGGATATTAGCAAATCTGTTGAGGTTTTTGAGAAGGAAGTTTCTCTGGAAGAGAATGAGAGTAATCGGAAGAGGATTCACTCTGCTTACATCAATTTGTCTGAATTGTTGGTGAAGCAGAAAGAAGTCGAGGATAAATTCACAAACATCTTTTATGATAGTCTTATGAAGACATTACATGCAAAGGATATTTATCAGCAGGAGAGATACAAGAAGTTCCTGAAGTTGCTCAACAAAATGGGAGATAATGATCTGTTGGTGGAGAAATCAATTGAAATGCATGGAATCTTCAAGAATGATCAATATCCACTGGAGTGGATCTGCAAGGTTTACCTGGAAACTGAGGAAGTCCTGCCAGTGAAAATGGAGAGCTACATAGACGGATTGCTGGAGAAGAGCCCAAAGTCAGCTATTGGATTGCTTTCCAAGGCTCGTCATCTGCTGAATGATGGGAGAGTGCTTGAAGCCAGGAATCTGGTTGATGCTGTTCTCAAGGAGACTCCCAATTGGACCAAAGCTCTCAAGATGATGGCAAAAATTCATTTTATCAACGAAGCCTATCCTCTTGCTGCTCATATTTGGCAGCAACTCAAGTTGGAGGATGAAAGCTCCCGTCAGCAGGAAGTTCTGGAGATGTGTGAGGGAATTGTGGATATGGAGAAAGCTGGAGTTCTCTTGAGAAAACCTGAAAATCTTCTGAAAGAAGATGAAAAACAATTGCCTTTCTTGAAAGCTTTCTTCGCCATGAAGATCAATGGTGATGCCCAGGAAGCTCTGAATTTGCTGGAGAATATACATCTGAGCACTTTGAATTATTTGCTACTGAAAGGAGAAGTTCTCTACAAGCTGGAGAGATTCCAAGCTTCTTTGAGTTGTTTCTCCAAAGCGATCGGTTCTTATCCAACGTCTTCAAGAGCTTTCTACTGGCTTAGCAAGATATACAAGCAAATGGACAATGAAGATCTGGAAAAGGAGAACTTGGAGCATTGCATTCTTCTCAATCCAGTTCATAAAGATGCCGTTCTGATCCTCTGCAATATCTACAAGAGTGAGGGATCTGATAAAGTTGAGAAACTCCTCCTGGAGAGCGCAATCTATGCCAAGGATGTGAGTCTGAAGTGGATTTGGCTTCATCTGGGACTCCATTATATCTCTATTGGGAAGAATGACTCAGCCATTAACACTTTGAGGACAGTTTTGCGATTCGACAAGATGGATTACTTGGCCTGGGAGGCTCTGGCGGATGCCTACTTCAACAATGGCTCCTACAGTTCCGCCCTAAAGATCTATCAGAGCATCGTGGAGGAGACTGACAATATCTACTGTCGCTATCAAGTGGCCAACATTAAGACACGTCTTGGTCAGTATTCAGACGCTATCAGGTCTTTTGTGGACATTCTGGAGGCGCAGCCGACATATGTGGCGGCACTAAAGGGTGTTGCAGAAGCTCATTTTGCGCTTGGGAATGTGTTTATGAGGCAACGGAGATTAGGATCTATGCGAGATCAGCTGCAGAAAGCGGCCTTTTATGCAACTCTTGCATGTGAATTGAAATCAGTGTGTTGCCATTGGAGTCTTTTGGGCAATATTCTCATCAAGGTGGCCAATCTGCCTAAGAAATTGGCCTTTGTGGAAGTCAGCCCGGCTCTAACGAGTGATGGAGTCACTAATTTGAGAGAAGATGAAATTTATCAGGTCTCTAGCAATTGCTTCTTGCGAGCAATCAAAGAGAATCCCAAAGACAATTTATTGTGGTATAATTTGGCAGCTTGTCTCTACTTTAGAGCTAGTAGAGTCACTGATAAGGCCAAGAGGCAGGAATTCCTGAGGAAAGCCATGCTCTATGTGAAACAGTCGATTGCATTGAAGAACAATAGATGGCAGAATTGGAATATGCTTGGTGTAATATCGGTGAAATTGGCCAATGTGTCTCTGGCGGTGCATTGTTTCGTGAAGGCGCTTCGTCTGAAGAAAACATCGGCAATGTCGTGGAGTAATCTGGGGCTAATGTACCTCGCTGAAGGTGAAAAGTGGATGAAATATCGTGTTGATGAGGAAGCCGTGTTGGAAGAGTTCCAAATGATGTCTTGGAGTGCCAATAGATCGGCGAATATTGCCTTTGGACGGTCTCAACAGTCAAATACTGAGTACATGAATGCATGGATTGGCCAGGCGATCCTGGCTGAGCGACTGATGAAGAAGGACTCAGCCATGGATCTCCACAGACATTGCACTCAGCTGGGCTATCATGGGGAATCAGCTGTGGGATATTCTCGCTTTGTCTGTGCAATTCTCAATGATCCGGAGAGGCTGAAGGAGGCCAGATTTCAGTACTCAATTGAGAAGATGTTCGCTCTGCCAAGAGCTCATGATTCAATCACTTGGTGTATTGCTGATCGGGATAACCAGGCGACGGCTGCTGAGCTCTGTCTTGAGGGATGTTTAGCCTACAAATCGGGACTCTATCAGAAGGCTTCACATGCCTTCGAGAGTGCTTTGAAAATTGTTGCTGAAAACTCCCAAAATCGAGATAAAATAGCTTGCAATTTGGCGCATTGCAAAATGAAGCAGAATAAGTTTAGCGAAGCAATAGAAGTCTTCGAGATGGTGCAAGAGAGCACGTATAGATCAGCTCTTGGATTGGCTTTTGCGTACTTTAAAGGTGAGAAATTGATTTTCATCTAAATTTACTGATTTTCAACAAATGATTCAAAAAACCACTCACTTGCACTGCTTGAATTGCTGTTGCATTGTTTTCCCCGATAGTCTTAAACTTCAGTGGAGAAGTTATTTCCCAATTGTCGCTTAGAAACAGTATCCATCTGGGTAATAGACCTGGCTAGTGGCTACTCAATCTCACTGAAGAAGCATTAAAACCATTAGAAAAAGAAGCCAGGAAGAAACTCACAATGTATGGTGGGATTTTTTGGAGTAATGTACCCTATAACTTAATAGGAGATTGCTCCCTCTACCCGTTTTGGGTATCTTTCATACAAAGTTTCTCCATTTTCGACTTTTTATTCACGAAATTTGCATTTAAACAGATGAACAATTCGAGAAATCCTACTCGGTGTATGACAATCTGCTGCAATTGGAGACTCTGACCACCATGGAGCAGGCAACAATTCTCATAGCGATGTCTTCCATGATCTATGTGTTCCACAATCAAGACGACACCAAAGGAGTGCTTTATCAATTGTAAGTATACCTCATTTCTTGTAGAATCGCCTCAAGACGGTGAAGTAGGTGTAGGAAACATTGAGGAGTGATTGGAACATTTGCAATGTCAATGGATAAATGTATCCAGCTGTGATCTTGAGTGGTCTCTGAGTTCTCACCATCATGAGCATTAGAGTCTTTTTTGTCTTCTCATTCATATCGTACCACGGGGAAAAATAGATCGCCTCACAGAGACTCGAACTCTCGGCACTCAATTCATTTGCATTCCAGTAGAGACTGAATAATTGGGTCATTATGAGGAGGATATAGAGGCAGGACATGATTATTTGAGGAAGGAGTTTAACAATGTTGAGAACGAAGAGCAGGGCGCAGAGCATTATGACGAAAAAGACCAATTCAATTAGGCAAACATACGTGACAATTTGATTCACATCCTCAACGAACTTAATTAACATCTTGTGATACTCGAGAACATTGTGCAATTTTGCTGTTATTGCCTCATCGGTGTCGTTGGCATTCTTGAGATTATTGATTTTGTGTTTGAGAATCTTTACAAGAACAACTCCAAACATGCAAAAGGAGGAGAAGAGGTTGGAGAAGGGAATGTACAAGGATGCTCCGGGATAAGTGACAAAGACCTGGAAGTAGAAAAATATTCTTTGAATTCATGCTCGAATTCGGAGAAAAATTAGGTTCAGGGTGGTACGGTGGCTTATAAGTGAAATAACGTTTTGTCTAGTTGGCGCTAGAGGCGCTGTCGAGTGTGTTATAACTAGGAGACATCATTGAAACTAATTTTTGCAAATATTAAATGGATTGAGGATAGTATGTCTTCTCTAGAGGATATTGTGGATAGTTTAATGTTGATGGACATGAATAACCAAAGTGAAATGATTGAAAAACGCTTCACTCTTTGATAGCGCGTACCCAACAGCGCCCCTAGCGCGAACTAGACGAAGCGGTTTTTCACTTTTCAGCCACCGTACCACCCTGAACCTAATTTCCCGCGAATTTCTAATTTTCTTATTTAATTTTTTACCTGAACAAGGGAAATCCTTACCTCATAAACATAGATAATTTCATAATATGGACTCTTCATGTAATCAAGTCCGGGAATGTGAATTCCATACGGATGATCTGATAAGGAGGGATCAATTTAACAGAATAAATGTTTCAAAAGTTCAGAATATAGGTACTGACCAGTCATTCCTGCAAATACTGGATAGATACAGAAGCAAGTTCCAGTTGTCAATGCGAGACAGAGATTCATGACGGAGAAGCGATGAGCACGAATTCCAGTTTCTTTTATCATGTTGCTGATGTACTCGTCTTTTGAATTTACAATAATGTCGTACAGATGACCCACTTTCGCCATGAATTTCTCAATCTCAAGGTGCTTATTGATAACAATAAGTGCTCGAATCTGGCAGGTGGAAGTAGTCGCGCAATTTTCAGTTCATACAGGAAAGATTTTCTTTTAATTTATGATTATAACAGATGATTACTTACAATCGCATTGAGGAAGAGGAAAGTAAAGTATCCGTTTAGGATTAATTTTTCAAGTTCTTTCACATCGAATAGGTATGCAAATTGAAAGATATTGAGAAATACATTGACAAAGATATAGAAATATCTGCGCAATTTCGTATATCGCGGCTCCAATATCATTCCCATATGCTTCCAAATGCTTATGCTAAAGGCCATGAATGGCACAGTCTCCATGTACAGCAGCTTCATTTGCTCTTTGCTCTCCACTTAACACTTTTCACTGAAAGAATTTCAATTGGTGAGAAGTGTCTCTATTTATTTGTGTTTTTTCGGGGATTATTGATAAATAATTCTGGTATAAGGGGAGAGAAATTGTAGGTAATTTTTTCATTGTTTTCTTGATAGCCTGAATTTGCCCAACCCTCCTCTCGAGGGATTCTACAGTGCGTGTGCCTTGGGAATTCTCCATGAAGATATTCAGCTGGCTGAATTGGTGGTGAAGGAACTCAATAATGTGGATATGGGGGAAAACAGTTGTCATCATATTGCCTTTCTCTCCTCCCAATTTTATCTATTAAAGGTAAAATATACACTTGTTATATGTTTTAAATTGGACCTTCCATTGAATGACAAATTATATTCATTTATTTCATGTCTAAAGGAGGGGAAAAATGAGGCTCTGAAGTATTTACTGAAACTCCTTCATAAATATCCTCAGAGAGCCAAATTGAGGAAGGTTGTGGCAGGATTTCTACTTAAGAATTTTGCTGATACACCAAAATACCTCAAATTTGCCGCGAGATTGGCTCAAGGAGTTCTTCAGATTGAATTCAGGCAAATTGATAAGAAATGTTCTCCAGTTTCGAGCGCGAAATGCTTGATGTTGGCCTTTGAGGCGATGCAACTGCTCAATGATGACTCTAAGAAGCATTTTGTGCAGAAAGCCATTCACTTGAATCCAGCTTGTAGGGAGAATTGGAATATCCTCCGGAGTATTGCTTAGTAGACGCGTCGGAGGACAGTGAAGTAGGAGTAGGAGACATTGAGGAGGGATTGGAACATCTGCAAGGTGAGTGGGTAGATATTGGCAGCTGTTATCTGCATGGGACGTGATGATCTTATCATGAAGATGATGATTAACTTCTTGCACTTTTCAGACATGTTATACCACGGACAATCATACAGGGCTTCACTTATTTTGAGGCTCTGCAATTGCAGGAGTTTTTTCTTAATAAATCGTTTTGCTAATTTGAAAATAATATACACATCAGTGAGAAAGATTCACCTCAACCGTGAGTTCATTGGAGCTCCAGTAGAGAGTGAAGAGCTGAGTCATTATCAAGACAATGTAGAGGCACGAGAGACATATTTGGGGGAATAATTCGACAATGTTGAGGACAAATAGGAGGGCGCAAAGCAACATTGTGAAGAAGATGAGCTCCATGAAGCAGACATTGGACACGAGGGAGTTGATATCATCAACGAAGGTCATTAGGATTTTGTGATATTTTATAGCGATTTTGATCCTCTTCTCTATGATCTCGTGATCCTCATCCTCATCGGCTTTCATTAACAGGTTCAATTTGTGTCGCATGATCTTAATCATGACGATGGAAAAGAGGACAAAGGACGTGAAGAGATTCGAAAAGGGAATGTAGAGACTAGCTCCTGGTGGTGTCACAAGGCATTCATAAAGGTACAGCATTTTGTAGTTGAATCGGTCCGACATGTTGAGTCCGGGAACGTAAACGCCATAAGGGAGATCTGCAAAGAGGTAAGTCAAATTATTTAAATTTACCCTAAATTTCTTTAGTAGAAATATTTCGATGTCATTGCCTTGCATTCCAGTGAAAACGGGATAAATGAGAAAAGACGTTCCGGTTGTTAAAGCCAAGCAAAGATTCAGAATTGAGAACTTGTGAGCTTTAGCTCCCATTTCCGTTAAAGTTTTCACCATATAATCATCTCCTGTTGATTCGATGGTGTTGTAGAGCTTTGTCAACTTATGCATGAGATTTTCAAAGTCTTTTTGCTTCTTCAGAACCACAAAGACACGAATCTTCAATGGGAATAATGAAAAGAAAATAGTAACTTGCCAAGAAATTTCTTTCAATGTTTAAAATCAGTCAAGGGGGAGATATTGTGGTCGAAGCGGTGTACATCACTTCCAGCACTTCTACATTTTCCCTTGAAAGCTCCCTCACATTTCTAGCACTTCCTGAAAGTTTTTTTTTTTTTAAAGTTTTGCCAATTTTTTATTCGTTCGTAAATTTCTTGGAATTTCTGAAAACTTTAAAAACCTATTATTTCAGAAAGCTCTCTAAATG
>CAKKOB020001565.1:0-12797 GCA_918844115.2 Phlebotomus perniciosus
TATAGAAGGCATACTATAGGAAGAAACGGAGCTATCCCCTACAGTATAAGGTTATAGGTGACCTCATCTGGACCAACCCCACCATACATCATGACTCGTTAAAGATTCATTTTAGTAGTGAATAATTGAAAATGTATGAAAGATTCGCAAATTCGTATAGGAGCCATATCATAGGAAGAGAGGGGTTATCCCCCATAGATTAGGGTTATAAAGGACCCTACCCTGACCAATCCCATCATACATCGTGACCAGCTAGCCCTTTATCTCAGTGGTCCAAAAGCCAAAAATGCCCAAAAAAGTGGTTAGTTTGTATGGCAGCCATACCATAGGAAGGGAAGGGGGTATCCCCTATAGCATAAGGTTATAGGGGACCCCACCCTGACCAATCCCATCATACATTGTTATCCAATTGCGCTTTGTCTTAGTGATAAAAAAGTCGAAAATGTCGAAAAAAGTCGTCACTTTGTAGGGGAAATGGGGGGAGTCTCATATAGCCTATGTTACTTTCTATGGTACCCTCTTTACCCATGCCCAATATCATCCGGATCGGTTCAGGGGTTTAGCCGTGATGCGGTAACAACACACACACATTTTGGAGATGGGTATTTTCGGACTCCTGAGATCACGTCTGGTCGGGATATGATGGTTTTGGAGCGATCTGGCCAATTCACATATGCACACTCTATTTTATAAATATAGAAGATAGATAGATTAAGAAATTTATTAAAAGTGCGCCTAAATGGCGCTTTTTTAAACCAAATTAATTATTTTAAAAAAGGCATAAGGATTCTAAAAACAAAACGTTTATTTTTAGACACTTTTTTTCAAAATGAAATATTTAAGAACAAATCGTTTATTTTAATTGACTAAAACGACGCTTTTATACAAAAAATGTGCTCTAATAAAATGTTTTAACCATCTTCTCAACCTCAAAGACTTCCAGCACTAATATTTGTCCCTTGATTCTGCCTTGAAAGACGCATATACGAAAATTTTTATGTGGTTTTCCTCTGTGGTGCGCCCCCCCTTTTTTTGCCGCCCCGGCTCAGTAATATATGAAAGGCCCCCCTGCTGATGAAAAAAATGACCTAGATATATATTTTATGTTCCAATGTCTTGCTATATAGCATTCCCATAGTGCCATGGCTACATATATTTATTATGATTACATTCAACTCTTATTCCATCTTCATACTTTTCTCTCTCTCTCACTTGTTCACCCTCCTGGCAGATCTCACCCAGAGGGAGAACAAAAATATATAAGACACATAAAAATATATTCCATATAAAAATATACAGCCGTTGGAGATGCGTGGAAAATGTATAAGATGAAAAATATCCCCAGTAAAATCATTCTCTCGTTCCCACTCGCAAGAGCTTTTTTTTCTGGCTCATATTTGGGCACCACCCATTCAACGGCATCAGAGGGAGAAAAATATTTCCTTTTGACACCCCAAAAACACTCACACATTTCCCTCCCCCCCCCCCAAAGTTGAAGGGGGGACTGGGAAATTCTTTGGGGATGACGACGCAGGCGAACAACCCCCCACAAAATGATGAGATTTTCGTATTATTTTGGAAATTTATATTCCAGCGCCATGAGTGAGAAAAGTTGGTGAGAGAAAAGGCACAAATATGAGGTATGAAATATGTTGGGAAAATCTAAAATCGATACACGTCTAAAATGGCTTTTCCTCCACTATATGTGCTGCTATACAGTTCCATTTCGGGGGGAGAAATGGAGAATAGAAAGAAAAATCACAATGACTCATAAACTTGACTCTATAAGTATATAAGAAAATTATTAAAGTTCAAGAGAAAGAAAGAGACCGAAAAAAATGCCAAAGTGCAGTTTTAAAAGACCTTTCAGAGAAATCAATTAATCTGTTAAAAAAATTGAGAGTCCATTAGAAAAAAATGACCAATAGATTCCTCTCGATGGAGTCGCAAGGGGAAATGTGAAATAGATAGGTAAATTAAGCTTTTACCGGTGTCTCTATTGAGTGATCGTGATGATGAAACATATTAAAATATTGCATATATTGGGAGCTAAAAATAGACCTTCGAAAAGGGCCAAATTATACAGATTCATCACGCGTGACTCTTTTTATTGTCTCATGCACTCTGCAAACTCTCAAAACATTGCTTTTATAACCTTTAAAGGAGATATAAATGTATCACAATCAGTGAAAATTAGTGGCAGAATTCAACTAATGGACTGCTATTAACCCTATGAAGACCACAAGGCCTGAAAATTATTTTAATTTCCTAAGAAATTCCTCTGGAAGTTCTAGTGGAAAATTGCATTAGGTTTCTTGGAATGAAAATATCCACTCAAATTTCATTGGATGTAAGGAAGTTTCCAATGGAATTCCAAGGAAATTCTTCCTTTTTATTTTATGTGTTTGAAGTTCCAACGGAATTCCAATGGCAATTTCATTATATACTAATTAATTTATTTAATTGAAAGGAAAATTCACAGCAATTTTCCTATTTTTCCTCCTTTCGAAAATGATTGGGAACCAGCAGGAAATATCCTAAGGAATTCCTGGGAATTCTAGTAGAATCACAGTTTAATATTAGCAGAATTCTTGCAGGGAATCTATTGGAAAATTCCTAGTCATGTAAAGAGAAATTCCGTTAAGTTACCTGACATAGAAATTTCCACTAAAATTACTTTGACTGCAAAGAAAATTCCTTGGGAACTTCCAATGGAATTCATTGGAACGAACATTGGAAAGTTCCAAAACAGAAATCCTCGGAACTTTCCCAAAAGACTTTCCTTTCCATACAAATGGAAAATGGGAATTTTCCAATGAAATTCCTAATGGAATTCCTTGGAAACTTCTTTATAAGCAAGAAAAAGTAAGAAAAATCCACCCAATCAATCCTTAAAGGGTTAACATGAAGTTCATTTCCCTCCTGAATGATTTATTGTGTTTTCACTTTCAACAAAAATTTCTTGTGGCTATCTCAATAGAATGGGCATGTCTCTGGGTCCCATTCTCAGCTGGACGATGGCCCCAGAGATGCAAGAACAACTTTTTTCTTGTGACTTTCTCGGAGTGTAATGCACCCACATTAGTCTGTTGACCGCGTAAATATAAAGGGCGACGATAAGATGATAATAAAATTACAAAAAAAAAACTTTCTAATTTTCAATCGTCCGATGACCCCCTTTTTTCCGCCTTTTTCATCATGACCGGCGTGCCTCCCTGGGTATAAAGCCACGCCAGAGACATATTAATGGGTCATCACTAAGAGACTTTCTAATGAGTTCATCGCCCACGCACTGCTCGCTGGAAAATTTGCCAGAAAATCATGCAGAGCGACGTAAAAATATCTCTCAAACTTTTCGAGTGAATTTAAGATTTCAACCGGAATGCAATGAGATGGTCAGTTTTGGTATTTCATTTCTTCTTTTTGTTGTTGTGCAGACAAAAATTCTCCGAGGAGAAGAAGATGGTCAAAAAATGCAGTTCCAGACAAGTTAAAGAGAGAACCAAGACTTGATTGTGCGGGGCCAACAAAATTTCAATAGTCCAAGATCGGAGTTGAGGAATTTGCAGAGATTTTTTTTCTGGTTAAAATTAAATATAGAATGATCGAAAATTATCCATCGCCCTTCTTGAATGATTGAAATGAGTTAAAAGTCTCTGGGAATTCCCAATTTTAACTCAATCCAATAGCTCAGCCATTGAGGTAGGTCCACTGAAATGCACTCATGTGGACATTCTGCTGCTCATAAATGCTTTACTTTTTTATTTGCATTCCTCTCTATTCCCATGTTTAATTTTCCGGACATTTCCCCCCCCCCCCTTGAAAATGGGACAGAGATTTTTTTGTGCATTGCAAATTGCAGAAAAAAGTGCGCAACAGTTGCTGATAACGCGAGTGATTTTTGGCGGGCAAATGTGTGGGTGTATTTAAATGCCTTTTTAACGAGATCTAACCTTGGTCGCGGTCAAGTTTAAAAGTCACGAGAGAGTCTTTTTTTAACTCTTCTTTTTTGCCATATCTAGAAAACGACGAAAGTCTTGCAGGTTATTCTCATTCTTTTTTCCTTCTTCTCCCGAAAAAGGAGGAGGTGAAAAGCTGTGGGGCTCTGCGGAGTGCTGAGGAATGTTTATTTAAAAAATACTATATTTTTCCGCCATTTTGCCTAATTTTAGGCAGAACGTGAAAAAAATTGCCTAATATTATGCAATAATCCTAAATTTTCCGCTCTCTAGACTAATTTTATTCACACTTGCCTATTTTTAGGCGAATTTGAATCATTTTTCAGATTCTTATAGTTACCCTTAATAATTTTCGTTTAATTTTAGATAATCTCAGAAAATTTAAAATCATAATTTTTACGAGCATTTGAATGAATTACATTATTGCCCCGCCTTTCCAGACGCAAAATCGATGCTGGGGGTCCATTCGATGCAGTTTTAATGCACTGCGAGCATTGATGCCCCTGTCTTTCATTCCTGAGCATGGAATTTGTGTTATTTTTGCCCATATGGGAAAAAATACTCAGACACGACGTAAACCTCCCCGTCCGATAGGATTGATAAGGAAATGTGTCTGACGTCCGTGTGTCTCAATCTTTTCAGGCAAAAATTTGCATTAAGAGTTTCAAAATTGGATGAGCCCAGGCAGCTTATGATGACACAGCTTCCCACCCAGAGAGGGGTCAATCTCTCAGTGTGATGGAATACATAGATTAGACTGAATTATCTAATGACTATTTTTGCTCCTCTGAAGCTCAAGAGCTTTATCATTTAAATTTTCCTCACCAGAAAATCGCCAACATAGTTTTTCTTGACGTAAAAGTCTCTCATTTGGTTTTGTCATTTAGATTTTTTTCTCTTCTTTTTTTTTAAATAGAGAGTCATTTCCGGTGTAAGGGCAAAAAACTTCTAAGAGATCACAAATGACCCCAGAGCCGAAAAGATCTCTATTGTTGAATCTATAAATATTTTTCCTTTGGCTAATTTGTCATCTCTGGGGATTTCAGGTGGTGGGAAAGTGATCTCACTCCCACATGCCAACTCCATCGAGCTTTCTGGATATTCTATTGGTCCACTGCTGATGAGATACATCTGTGGATTGTCCAATTCCGACTGCTTTTGCCCCACATTCATTCATTTTTACCATTTTTCCAAGCATCTTTTTGACTTCCCCAAAAAAATCTCGACGGAGTATAAAAAGCCCACGAATTCTCCCAAGATGTTCAGTTTTCGTGATCCAGAGATGAATAAGGCCTACCTGTACCAGAAGGCCAACAGTCTTCAGCGTCGTGACGCCAAGGAGGTGTTGGAGGAGTTTGGTCACTTGATTCAGTGGCGTGGAGATGGACAGGACTCCATCCTGGACGTGGGATGTGGATCAGGAGATGTTCTCATTGACTATCTCCTGCCTGTTTTCCCTGAGAATTACTCCCGCGTCATTGGAGGAGACATCTCTGAGCAGATGGTGAGATACGCCAGAGATACTTATGGTCATCTCAAGCGTCTCTCCTTCGCAACTCTCGACATCGGATCTGAGATTCCCAGTAACATTGAGCCTGTGCATCACATCACATCCTTCTACTGCCTCCATTGGGTTCAGAATCAAAAGTAAAATACCTGGTGAGCTTATCCCTCATCCAGGAGAATCAAGAATGTTTGTTTTTCCTCAGAACTGCAGTGAAGAACATCTACAATCTCTTGACTCCGGATGGTGATTGTCTGCTCTCCTTTCTGGCCAATATGCCCATCTTTGAGATCTACGAGCAGATGGCGAGGAGCAAAAAATGGGCTCCCTACATGACAGACGTTCAGAAATTCATCTCACCCTACCAGCACTCTGAGAAGCCAGCTGAAGAGTTCTGGGATCTCATGTACACAGCCGGATTCACAGAGATCCGGATAGAATTGAAGGAGAACTTCTTCGCTTACGATTCTATTGATATTCTCAAAAGTAATCGAGAAAAAACTCTTTATTTTTGTGTTTTTATTTAAAAAACTAAGAAATTCTTTTTTACAGAGTCTGTGAGGGCGATTAATCCCTTCCTGGAGAGAATTCCTGCTCATATGCACGAGAACTTCCTCAACGACTATGTCGGTTGGGTGGCGAGAATGAGTCTGTTCGAGGGAAAGAACCGAATAATCACACCTTACAAATTACTGGTGGCCTATGGCAGAAAGTAGTACCTTATCCAGCTACTTGTACCTCATATTTTTGGAAATTTTTTTTAATAAAGAATGATTTAATCTCATTTTTGGTCGTTACTTTCTTGATTTTGAAATTATTCTTTCGCGTGAGAACAGCGCCACTAGTGACTGGTAAAAGAAATATTGGGATGTTTTTAATCCCCCCCACCAGAGGACCCTGAGAATCCACCAATCAGAAATCAACACAACATTTCGTCCGGAGAATCTTGCAACAAGAGAATTTCCTCACCGGCAAAGGTGGCTCACAGACGCCTCAATTAATCTATGCTAGTGTTTCCAAGTGGGCAGGTTGACTGATTGCCAATTACCTGTACAATAGTGTGACAAATTGTGACAAATGAAGCTGATTTTAGGTGAGTTTCATCCCGGGAAGCTCCTCTCCTAAAAGATAACCCTCGATTATCTCTCTCTCTCCAGGAAGCTTATCTTTGTTGCTGGTCTTGCACCAGTGCGTGGCCCTGTATCCCTCCTCCAGTGACGTGGTGGATCTCACACCGGCCAATTTCGATCGGCTGGTGCTCCAGGGAGATGCCGTGTGGGTGGTGGAGTTCTACGCCCCCTGGTGTGGCCACTGCAAATCCCTCGTTCCAGAATACCAAAAAGTCGCCACGGCACTCAAGGGAGTCGCCAAGGTGGGCGCCGTGAACGCCGATGAGCACAAGAGTCTGGCCGGGCAGTACGGTGTGCGTGGATTCCCAACCTTGAAGCTCTTCGGGGCGGACAAAAAATCCCCCAGTGACTACAATGGCGGCCGCACGGCTGACGCCATCGCCGAGGCTGTTCTGGCGGAGACCAAGAAGAAGGTGAAGGCAACCCTGGGTGGGAAGAAGTCCAGTGATTCGGGCAGCGGCGGCAGTGATGACGTGGTTGA
The DNA here is from genome assembly GCA_918844115.2 of Phlebotomus perniciosus. Classification (NCBI taxonomy): domain Eukaryota; kingdom Metazoa; phylum Arthropoda; class Insecta; order Diptera; family Psychodidae; genus Phlebotomus; species Phlebotomus perniciosus. The sequence continues at coordinate 7,075 of CAKKOB020001565.1, forward strand.
GCTGACAGACGCCAACTTCGATAAGCTCGTCCTGAACAGTGATGACGTGTGGCTGGTGGAGTTCTTCGCCCCCTGGTGTGGTCACTGCAAGAATCTGGCGCCTCACTGGGCCAAGGCGGCGACCGAGCTCAAAGGGAAGGTGAAACTGGGCGCTCTGGATGCCACACAGCATCAGCAGAAGGCGCAGGAGTACGGAGTTCAGGGCTATCCCACCATCAAGTTCTTCCCGGGCGGCAAGAAAGACCGAGACTCCGTGGCTGATTACGACGGAGGACGCACAGCCTCAGACATCGTCTCGTGGGCTCTGGAGAAATACGCCGACAATGTTCCGGCACCGGAAGTGTATGAGCTGCTGTCGCAGGAAGTGCTGACGCAGGCATGCGATGGTAAACCCCTGTGTATCGTGTCAGTTCTCCCTCACATCCTGGACTGCAATGCCAAGTGCCGGAATGGCTACGTGGCGGTTCTCAAGGAGATGGCGGAGAAGTACAAGGCCAAGCAGTGGGGCTACGTGTGGACAGAGGCGCTGGCCCAGAGTCAACTGGAGGAGACACTGGGCATGGGTGGCTTCGGTTATCCCGCCATGGCTGTGGTCAATCTGAAGAAGAAGAAGTACTCCCCGCTGCGCGGCTCCTTCTCCAAGGAGGGCATCAATGAGTTCCTCAGGGACATCTCCTACGGACGCGGTCAGACGGCTCCCCTGCCCGGCGACGGACAAGTGACTGTGGTCACCGTGGAGGCGTGGGACGGCCAGGACGGGCAGATGCCCGAGGAGGAGGACATTGATCTGTCGGATGTGGTGCTGGATGACGTGAAGGAGGAGCTCTAAAGCGAGTCAACAACAACGACTAATCTAGTTCATTTTCCAACCAATTGAGACTGCCTCCAGTGTCCGCGCGATATTCCAGAATTACAAGAGAGAGAGAGAAAATAAATAAGATAAGGAAAAGTACTTACAAATCGTATAAAATTTATTCGACAAACTTTTTTTTTACTTTTTAATACTAAATCGAATAATACCTTTCGATGGGCAAATAAATGCGCCTTTTCTTTGAGATTTTTAAGGGGAAGAGACTCATATTGAGCGATTTAAGACACTTCGTTGGCTTTTAAGGTGAATTTCTAGTAGATCTACTAGAAAATTAGTGATAAATTGTTTGGAAAAGTTAATAAGGAACAATTCTAGCAGAAAATTAGCAGAATATCTTGAAATTAGTTCTATTTCTAGCTGAAAATCTTGGTTTGTGCTTCTAGCAGATTCAAATAGCTGATTTTCTAGCAGAATCTTAATCAAATTTCTAGCAGAAACTGCAAATTTGTTGAAATTCGCCAATTTTTGGCACAAAAATTTAAGATTTTCGCTGAAAATCTTGGTTTATGCTTCTAGCAGATTTGGAATAGCAATATTTCTAGGAGAAACTTCAATAATTTTATAATTTTCTAGCAGAAACAAATTCCTCCGTTCTTATGAGTCCCCCTTGAGATTTTCCTTATCAAAATTGGCAATTTTTCAGTCTCCGTCTTTTCATCTTCTTGATATGTCCTAATTTTTTTTGTCTTACTATCTTACCGATCTAAGGGGAGCCCCCAAAAGGGGGCTCCCGGAAATACTCATGGCTATTTGTATCTGAACACAGTGGTTCCATCAAATTCCGGATCCATTTTCTCAAACTCTGCGGATCTCGTGGTGGGTGTGCTGGCACTGGTGGAGGAGGCGGCATCCATCACGTCGTAGTGGCGCTCCTTCTTGCAGAGAAATGGGTAGCAGATGTACCCATAGTAGCCCCCAAATCCTAACAGCACCACAAACATAATGAGCGAGATTACTCCCCAGGCGGACACGCCCTGCTTCTTGGGAGCTCTCGCCACTCCACCACCGTCCTGGGAGCCAATGTACCCCCGACGCCCGGCCTTACTGCCACCGCCGCCGCCGCCGCGACCCACAAGGGGGCCACACAAAGCCATGTCAACACCTGAGGACAGAGCGTCAAAGAGGACGAAGTGATAATGACGCTGCGGGATTTACGAGCTGCAAGGAGGGATTTACTCACATAAAAACACCACGAAACACACCACAAAACACTTGAGCATGATTTAAGTACGTTAAAGGAGGTGGGAAATAATTAAAAAGATGAGAAAAATGAGAAAAAGTGGATGATAAAAACAAATGCAAAAAATGAAAACAAAAACACGGGCAAAAAATGTCGAGTCGTTTGACAGTTGCTCAGTTTTATTAACCTCACTTTTTGCGTTCGCCGGAAAGGGAATTTCTCCTGGCCAGCTAAAATGAGTGTCTACGAGGAGAAGCCCGCAGCCGGGAAGTACACATCCGGTCCCAAGCAACTGGGTAAGATGATTGGAAAGAGGAATTACACAGACAGACAGTGAATCTCTTGCCTTTCCAGGTGATCCGGATGACAAGTCATTGCGTAAGGTGGAACTGGAGGTGCTGATCCCCAAAATCATGAGAGATCGCGCCCGGGCGGAAAAGTGTGTCCCAGAAGTAACCGATTTTGAGAAGTGCTGTAAAGATCAAGGTCTCCTGATGGTCTTTTCATGCCGGAAGGAGAACAGCAAGCTCAAGAGTTGCCTGGCCAAATGGTATCAGGATGAGACATTCAAGAGCGAATGCCGACAAATTTACCTGGAAGAGAGGACGGAATTCCGGAGGACGGGCATTGGGAAAAAGTATCGAGATCAGTAAAATGTATTTTTAGACTCTCTTTATTTCGTTGAATGAAATGTAAATCGCCTGGGATTGACTTCTTCAACTGAGAAATCCCTGAAATTATCTGCTAAGCATTGGAGAGGATTGCTTCTGTCTCTGGGATGATTTACTCTGAGGATGAGGAGTTCTTTTCCGCTGTTTTCGGTAATTCTGTACAATCCTTGGATATCTCGTCCGGTGAGTGGGTTTTCCTGATCCTCCAGGAAGACAATGTAGCTGGAATGGAAGAATTCTGGACCGTCTCGGTACAATACTGAAGAGAAAACTGGGAATTAGATACTGAAAAAGCCCTAAAAACTCTTTTATACTAACAGAAATCTCCTCCAAATTTCATTCCTGACTTTATCACCCATTTCTTGCTTTTCAAATACTGATAGGCGGCATAAGATGACAGGAAGTTCCTCTTTTCAGAGCAGAAGCTCTCGAGGATTTTATCTGTTGAGAGAATCTCTTGATTGTCCGTTGCGATACTTAAACACTTGAGGCAGAAATGCAGGAAAAATGCCTCCTCCTTCAAGAGGACAAGTTTATTAGCTTTCCCTAATGAGATTTTAGTCCCAAAACACCCATTTTCGTGGAGAATTCTCACAGAATCCTCATTTTCTACTTCCACGAAGAAGTCTCTGAGAACTGCTAGGTGTTCGAAAGAATTCTCAATGGACTTCACAGGGAAATGCTCAAAAGTGCGAGATTTAGGACCTCCAGGTTTCCTGCGAAATGACATCTTCGATTAAAATTGAAAAATTGATAAGCAATCAGCTGCTAAATATTCCACCAGAATGTAAACAAAAACAAAGATGACGGCCAAAGTGGTGGGGGTAAAAAATTTCCCACTCTCCCCCCTTTAAACTGAGCAACTCACCGCTGGCAACCCTATCTGTCATTGCCGATCCACCATTTATACGTCACGTGAGTGGAAGGAACTTGGAAAATTTTTCCAAATTCTCCCGTGAGAAGAAAAGTGATTTTTGTGTGAAAAGGGAAAATCAATTGGCGAGATGACTGAGAATATGGCTGATTTGATGACATCGCTGCACGATGATAAAATCGGTGAGTGCGTTTGAGGGGGATAAAAATAGCTCTCGTCACCGAGTCAGATGACTCGCGGGGCGGAGGATGAAAATCTCATTTCTGGGCCTGTTCTATCCCTCCTGCAGACATGATTGCGGCCACCAGTGTGCTGCAGCAGCAGGCCGGGGACATCCGCCAGACCAAGATCAACTGGCAGTCCTACATGCAGTAAGAAAAATTTTTTTTATCAGGCGCCTATAGAGGCAAGTCAGCTGATCTCTCATTGTTCTATGAAACTCAGGTCCCAGATGATCTCCAGCGAGGACTACAACTGCGTCAGTGCACTGGATGGGGACAAGAAGGGCCCTTATCTGCAGCAGAATCAGGCTCAGTGCGCCAAGACGCTCCTCAATCTCCTGTCTCACGTGTCCAAGGATCAGACCATCCAGTACATTCTCGTGATGATTGATGATCTCCTCCAGGAGGATCGCACCCGCGTGGAGATCTTCCATGATTACACGATGAAGCGCAAGGAGAGTGTTTGGGGACCCTTCCTCAATCTCCTGAATCGCCAGGATGGCTTCATTGTCAACATGTCATCGAGGATCTTGGCGAAGCTGGCGTGCTGGGGACACGAGCAGATGCCCAAGTCTGACCTCAACTTCTACCTGCAGTGGCTCAAGGATCAGCTCACCGTCAATGTGAGTAAATTTGGACATTCACATCTCCGTGAAAAAGATCACATGTCTTGATTTCAGGAAGCACTTTGTCACTTGTCTCTCTTTCCTTCCACCCAATCACATGAAAATGTCTCTCTCTCTCTCCCTCCTCCCTCATGTCCCTCTAAATGGATTAATTCGGTCACCCACTAACAAGCAATATTATTGTCCTTTTCTGCGGTCACCTTCGTTGGCTCGAAATACCAGCCGAGATGTTAGGTGTCTTGGCTAAAGAGTAAGCCTTTGGGTTTGAGTCACAGCTAAAGTACACTCGGGAGAATTTTGTGGCAGAGCAGGTTTGTGTCTTGACTATACCTTAAATAAATTCTGCTTTTAATGAGCTTTAGGTGATAATTTGGGAACAAAGAAATTGAACAAATAAGAAAAAGTAAAATTTCCAAGGGGGGGAAACAACTGGCCAAAATCACATGTCTTAGATTCAATATTCACAAAATATTCATAAATTTATATGGGAAGACAAAAATGTTTGAATATTTTCAAAAATATTCGCAATATTCATAGATTAATGGGTATATTCGGAATATTCATAGAATAATGGAAATATTCGCAATATTCACCAATATTCACCAAAAGAGCTTAAATGAAACAAGTGAAGAACGTATGAACTTCGTCAGGTAGCCCAGAAGATTCTCGTTTTTATCAATTTTTTTATATTGTATATTACGTATCTTTGTAAATGAAATATTTATTGTTGAAGAAGCAAAAGGAATAGACAATTCCTCAATGACCCAGATTTGCCCTTAAGTTGTCCAGACACAACGATCACATTGAATTTTACCACCACATTCACCTGATTTTTTTTTATCTATTATGATATGAATTCCTGGTAAACAGAGAAATAATGAGAAAGGTCATCAAGGAGTTCCAATCGGTGAAAACACAAAGAATTTTCAAAAAGGAGTGTACTTATCGAGGGTTAGTCATTCGATGAGTCGATGGACTCACAGTACACCCGTCAGTGGAATCACGGAATCACAGCCAATGGAATCATGGAATCACTCGGAGAATCGGTGGAATCACTTTGAAATTAGAATCAGAGAAATAAGAAAAATGTGTTTGAAAACGATAAAATCTGATTTTTCTGTTGTTAATTGTAATTCCAAGTGAATTAATGGGTGGAATTAGCAAGGGAACATCTACCATTTCGTTAATTATGATTAAAAAGGTGTTAAAAAATTTAAAAAAGTGATTACGATGGGAATCGATCCCGGAACCCTCCAAACAAGGAGCGCGAACTCTAGCAA
>CAKKOB020001566.1:9291-20645 GCA_918844115.2 Phlebotomus perniciosus
CCTTAAGCTCTATATTCTCTGAAAAAATAGTAAGCCTCCGTTCAAGAAAAATGCATGAAAAGTTGAGTTGTACCAAACTAGCAGCTGTACCAAACTGGGGCGCCTCCCCCTACCTACCTATTTTTTGCTCTTTTCTTGAGAATTAAATTCAATTTAACAAAAATGTCATTCTATCTGTTAAAAATCACTAACCACAATGTTTTTAAGGCTCAATATGTGTTCAATAAAAAGCTCAAGTGGAGGAGGACTTTGCGAGATCCCTTTCCTATTTATTTTAATTATTTATGTGACTGCATTTTCTTTAATTGAAACGTGCAGAAGAAAAAAAACCCTTGAAATTGAATCCTTGAGGAAAAATACGCCTCAATAAATTCTCTACTTTTCACATCTCCCAACTGTTTAAGTTGAAGAAAAGAATGAAAAGCTTTCAAATATAAAAGTAGGAAGAAAACGTGAAATACAAGACATCGCATTTGAAAAGTCTCAGGCGATATTAATTCTTTTGATGCTCTGTATTGAATAAGAGTTGACTAAAGAGAGGAATTTTATTGGATTTGTGTGAAAGCAATGGAAAAAACTTTTCTTTTTGGCTAATTCATAAGATGAAGAGTTGAAAGTCTGTCTCTGGTACTTTAGTAGACTCTTTTAAAGCAATGACGGGTCACATAGTGAAAGTGGAAGATGATCTTGAGGAGAGTGATGGGAAAAAGTAGAGCAGAAGAATGACGAGATGCAAAAGTTCACTTCCGTGCCTTTGGAAATCGTCAAAGTCCTCTCCTCCAGACGGCATCTCACTTGGTATAGGTGGGTGGGGCGGCAAGGGGAGGTGTTTAGAGATGAGGCGAGGTGTGTTAAGGGTAAAAAGAAAGTGGGAAAAATGCACAGGAAATTTTTAGCCATGTCAGCGTGAAAAATTACTGGGAGAGAGAGACAGGATGAAGGAGTATCTTTGAGCTCATCCTTGCCAAGGATTTCTGTCACCCACTAATTTTCCAACGATGAAGTAGAACTCACCAGGAAAATATGTGGCATGTCGCAAAATTTGTCAATGAATTTTCACATCAAACAAACATCCTGAGGCGAGGTAAATTTTTTCGCTTCTGGCACTCACTTACCAGAAGATCATGCTTGTGGATGGTTTGTCTTCTTTTTACTGCCAAGACACCCGACAGTCAAGAATTCCTTTTCCTCCTGGAGGATTCTCCTCAGCACCCTTGTTCACTTTTACCATCACCACACACCATCCGGCGAGGATTTATTTTTCCACACGGTCTGGGAGGAAAGGATGAATTTTTGATAAATACCACGAAAAATTTTCAGAGAAGCTCAACCTTCTCACTGGGTGCCCTGAACTCCCCACGGACCAGAGATTTGATGCGTTTTGAAGCCTCCTCTGTGTGTAGGATTGACCACAAAACCACAAACTATATTTCCCAACCCTTGTCCGTTTAGGGAGGCCAGAATCAAAGCCCAGTCAGCCTCTCAGCGAGGATGAAATGAAAAAAATACTATTTCAACAGCAGAAGAAGTTTCCTCGCAAACACGCTGGGATCAACTTGTCCGTTGGAAGTTCGTTATTCGACTCATGTTCCGGCCAGGAGGCTTGATGGTTCTCTTTTTTTGTTGTTGCCAGCATCCACACGGAAAATCCCTCACACATGCGCCACAGTGGATGTGCTAAGGAGTGACTCAAGAGCTTTCCACCTCTCAATCTCTCAATTTGTGTAGCATTTCCAATTAGGAGGTTGAAGCGAGTGCCAAAGGGGAATGTGTTTAGCAAGAAATTATTCTCGAGAGACCTCTTCATTTTTTTCAACACGTCATTTTTCTCTCTCTCGTCACTAATTTTTCGCTTAATCACGATTATTGCATCCTCGACAGGATATAATGAAAAATTTTTAATTTTGCAATTCATGCAAGGGAGATTTTTCTTTTTTGACTATATGGATAATTGCAACAACAAAGTTAATTGAAAAATTCCACAATCAGGGATTAAGGCCGCAACTGGGTAAATAAATAGTTATATTCCATCCTCTCTATATCGAATCATAAAGCATGAGGCATACAAAAAAATCCTCTGGAATTGTTTGGAAAATAATAATCTCCATGTGCAATGAAATGGAAATCTTGGAGGGAGTGCAACGTGAAATTGAAAATTAAATCATGAAATCGGTAGCAAGCACAGTTAAGAACATAAAGAGGAGGACTATGACAAAAATTGCGAGGCGGACGACAGAATTCAAATATCCTGATATACAGAAATATTTGTACATTATTGAACAATCTATTGCGATATGGATGGATTGGGGAACATGTGAAACGAGAAAATGTTCTACTCTGTGTCATGTGGAAGATTATATGAAAAAGTGGAAATACTCGGCATGGATGGAAGTTGAGTTGAGATGTTTTTTTTCGTGGATTTTCATTGAGACATACCACATTGATTGAATTGCAAGATTGCCTCACTCCTACATTACCTTCTTTTAGGAATGATGGAAAAATATTCTCGGGTTCGCGGAGAAAAAAGTTTACCCTCCTCTAAAAGAATGGTTGCGGTTTTCATTGAAACGAATTCACAAAAGCAACTTATGTAAAATCCTTCGTTCCTGCGTGGAATTGGGTCATAATTTGCCAAAACAAGCACTTTTATTTCATATAATAAAATATACTAAAATTTTGGGATGAATCCTTTGGAATTGAGAAAGTTTTCACACGAGGCATACATTCTTCAAAATCAAATGGCAAATCGGGCATTTTATGCCTGGTTGTATGATATTCAGCAATCGGCACTAAAAAACGTGATTACTATTACATATTACAGGCTTGAGCAGAATACAAAAACTTTAAGGAATGCTTTCCAATAAAATTAACTGTTAAATGTGAAACGTCTTTTTCAGTATTTTTGGGTAAAATAGAAAAAGAAACAACAACAAATTGTTGTGCAAAATAGTTGATAATTCATTAGTGAAAATAAACTCGTTGCAAATATTTGCGTATTTTAATCTTTTTCCAATTAATTCTCGCGTTTGTATATTTTTTTGGGAAATCAAAAAACATTTATAAAGGTTAATGTTACCCTAAAATTGTTACCCTAAATATTACCCTAGCCTAGCCTAAAATTAGCCTTAGATTAGCCTAAATCTGTAAGTTAGCCTTAAGCTTAAGGCTGGCTTAAAACTTGAAGCTAACCTAAAGTTTAAGGCCAGCCAAAGATTTGGACTAACTTTAGGGGTTAGATTAAGGCTTATATTCTTTTATTAGAATAAATCCGATTTTGTTCAAATATTTGAAGCTAAGTGAGCTAAGTTGAACCCTAGTTTTGGATTCAATTTTAGAAATATTTTACTAGATTTTTTAGAAATTGTTAAACATGAGAACCTAACAAGTCTACTAAAATTTCTCCAAAGTTTCCTTGAAAACGTGCTTAAACATTTACTAAGGATTCCCTCCAATTTCTCAAGCTATTATACTATAGTCGCCCACTCTAAGCGCAGATCTACTTTTTTGTAAATTATTATATTTCTTTTACAAAACAGCCTTAAAAGATTAATGGAGATTCCCAGCTTAATATCCTATCCACTATGTGAAATCAATCAGATTGTCGCAAGAACAACAATATTATCAAAATTAATTATTTTTTCATTCATTTATTTTTAATCTTATAAAAATATCATTCGCATAAAAATGAAATCCTTTTCCTAAACTCAACTGAATTGTCTCGCATTGTTTTTTTTCTGGGAGGGATGGGGTTGATCCCGTGAAGGAATGTGTAATCCCAGAGATTTAGAGTTGATTCCTCGGTGGTGAAACACCAATAGATGTACCAATCCACAGATGGCGACTGGTGGATCGCAGTGGAGGGTGGCTTTTTGGGGAGAGGAAATCAGCGCGATGTGGGAAATCTCTGTGTTGAGGAATGAAATGCGCAAGTGTTGTGATGAGATTGAGTCTCCTCTGTGCCAGGGAGGATGATGACCGAATGTGACTCCTCGGTCTCTGAGAGGAATCGGCTCCAGAGACAAATCAGATGTTCACTTGAGCACTACGAATTTTCTGTGTAACTGCCAGATAGTCAAGGGAAAATAATCCGACTGGAACGTACGTGGGGGTGTAGAAATTTCGTCTTACCTTATATTATAATCTGGGTGCTATTCCTCCTTAATAAATTGTGATTTATTTTGATGTGTATCTACTCCTTGAATGGAGTAATGAAAGTGATTTTTTTCTGGCGTGTGTGTGTGATTACTTTACGGATTAATTTCACCCTCATCCAGGAGGCAAAATTTTAATCCTCTATCGCCACGACCTTGTTCCACTTTTCACACAATCGTGTGTCACCTCATTATAAACTTATATCCCCATTGTTTCAGCATCCTCCTCCACATACACGAGACGTTTGCCTTTTTTCCACTCTCGCTCTCTTTTCTCTTCGATCCTCCGGGCCCATCCATTCATCGGGTGGCATCTCACACGGGTGGGGGTGGGGGCGTGCGAGCTTTGGGTGGCGGCAAAAAGAAGTGGGTGGTCGTTGGTGGTTTATTTACTTGAGAAATATCCAGATTAAACGAACTGCGAAGGAGAGGCACAAAAAAATCCATATAGATGCTCATAAAGGCGCATAGTTTGAGGCAGTTTATCTGCTCACCACTCAGCTGTGTCAATTTTGATCGACTCCCCTAGACACGGGGAGGAACACCCTCGACGAGAGGGCATCATCGAGAGATAAACGAGTAGAAAGTGGAAGACGTGGAGCAAAAATGTTCAGATTCATTCTTTTCCTGCTCTATTTCACAAGAGTCAGGTGAGCCCCTGCGCCAAAATCAAATTACTTGTGTTTGTACTTGAAGGAGGATTCCCTTGTTTTAGCTGTACTTTCAGAGAAATGGCTGCCAGTCGCTTAGAGAATGTGACGCAGACCATTTCACGTCTTTTGGAGGGCTACGATATTCGGCTGAGGCCCAATTTTGGCGGGGAGCCTCTGTTTGTAGGCATGGATCTCACAATTGCCAGCTTTGATGCCATCTCAGAAGTTAACATGGTGAGTCACGCGCGCGGGAAAGCCCCCCAATCACGCAATTTCATGCCTAAAGGGATATTTATCTAGGATTATACCATCACGATGTACTTGAATCAATATTGGCGCGACGAGCGGCTAGCGTTCAATGCATTCTCCCCACACGAGGACGGGGTCAGGATGAATGACGCCCTCACGCTGTCCGGGGACTTTGCCGAGAAGATCTGGGTGCCGGACACATTTTTCGCCAATGACAAGAACAGCTTCCTCCATGACGTGACGGAGAGGAATAAACTTGTAAGATTGGCGGGCGATGGAGCAGTAACTTACGGCATGAGATTCACAACGACTCTGGCCTGCATGATGGATTTGCACTACTATCCGCTCGATTCACAGAATTGCACAGTTGAAATTGAAAGTTGTAAGTGGATCTTTAATATTCTTTTGAGAGATTTTTTGGGGGAAAATACGGGAAATTTGGGAATTGGTAAAACATTTTTGAATTATTTTTTAAGCTTTTAAATTTTATTGGTTTTTAATTCGTTATTATTCTTATTTTGTTGGGACTTTAAAACCGATTTCAATAAGTTCACAAATGCGTGAAATGTTTTCAATTTTGGCAGAAATGCCTTAAAAGAAGTAAAAATTTATGTGGATTTTTGGAAAGATCATTATTTATAAGTCCTATGAGTCTAATCCAAAAATCAAACATTAAATATGATTTTTTAATAAGAACGTTTGATATTTTAGATAGCCTTGTTTAGGATTACATTTTATCATCATTACAAGGTTTCGAAAGTCCGATTTTAATATTTGACTGATTTTTTTTACCTTTTCTAAATTCCTAAAACTTTAAAGCCTCTGAAACACTCCTTATTGTTTCAACCAAGAGCGACTAAAATCAATTTTAAAAATCTTGCTATTCAAAAATGTTTACCTTTGACTTAAAACACTTTTAAAAATAATGTGTCATGTGTTTATTGGCTTCCAAGGCAGCAAGTTGAATCTTCTAGGACCAAAAGGAAAAATATCCTTTAAATCCATATGATTTCTCTCTCGAAATTCTTAATTTTTAAAATTTTTCAGTACAAATTTTTTATTTTTCTATCCTAGAAGAAGTAACTCAATTGCTCTGCCCAATTCTGCTAACGAAAAAGTTTAAAGTCTTTTAAAATGTGCCTCACGCGAGTGAGTTTTTAAGTCAATTAATTTTTTCCTTGTAATTCTCAAAAGCTGCTAAAGAGGTTTTAATTGAATGGCTTTGTCAGCTGAGTGCCTCACTCGAGGAATTCAATCTTTCATGCTAAGAAAATTAAATTGCTTGCTTTTCCAGAAGCCATGAAACAAGTCAATTTACCCGAAAATGTACTCTTGGAGAATTTCCTTGGGATTTTAATTAATTCATAGTATTTTCTATATACCTTTGTGTTCTGGGGAAGCTCGTGCATTTGTGGAATCTCTTTTGCATATGACCCAATTCCCGGTGGCTTTGCCAAACATCCCGAACTTTCCCACCTGAAAGTTGAAGTGAGCAGAAAAAATTGTCAGAGAGAAACTTTTGTGTTCTCTGATGATTGTGAAGTCACAGCTGAAAGTTCCACACAGCTTTTAGGGGAGAAGGGGGAGGGAGTGGGAGTTGAGAGCGTCATAGATTAATTTCCAATCCCTCAATTGAGTTGGAAATTTTGTGGCCTTGCAGATGGATACACAGTGATGGATGTTCTCATGTACTGGAAGCCGACTCCGGTGCGTGGAGTGGAGGAGGCAGAATTGCCTCAGTTCACCATAATTGGCTACGAGACGAATGACCGCAAGGAGGAGCTGGCCACAGGCACCTACCAGAGGCTGTCGTTGTCCTTTAAGCTACAGCGCAATATCGGTTACTTCGTCTTTCAGACCTACTTGCCCAGCATCCTCATTGTGATGCTCTCGTGGGTGTCCTTCTGGATCAATCATGAGGCAACGAGTGCCCGAGTGGCGCTCGGTATCACCACCGTTCTCACGATGACCACCATCAGTACGGGGGTGAGGAGTTCACTGCCACGCATTTCCTACGTGAAGGCGATCGACATTTATCTTGTGATGTGCTTCGTGTTCGTCTTTGCCGCCCTGCTCGAGTACGCCGCCGTCAATTACACATATTGGGGTGCCAGAGCCAAGAAGAAGAGCAAAAAGAACAAAGAAGCAGAACAGAAAGTCACAGGTAATCCCGTCCACCCACAATTTTTGGCACCCATCCAAAAATATTCCAAAATGGCATTTAATTAGTTATTTAGCAGACTAATTTCGGGAATTATCCGTTGACCGTGAACTGAAATATTTTAAGTATTTTTTTTCATTAATAATTAACGGCACTTTCATTTATCCCAGGCAAGGCGGTAAAAGCTGATGCGACATCCTGCTCCACGGAGGACATCATTGAGCTGCAGGATGTGCGAATGAGTCCAATTGCGTCGCTGCGTAACCGACACAATTCCTCAACTGTGGGCTGGGCCGTGGGATCCGAGTCTGTGGACATTGCCAAGTTTCCACCGAGCTTCCGGATCGCTCGCACCTACAGCTCCAGCAGAAGTGGCCTCCGATACCGCGGAAATCGGGGTGAGTCACTTTGAAAAATTTTCTTCTCCCAACGAAAATTTGTTCTCTTTTATTTAGTTTGTTTGCATTCCTTTCGATTAGTTTATTCAAGTTGAGCTAATGAAGAAAAAGAGTTCTTATCTATCTATCTTATCTACTTATCTGTTTCTGAAGAAAGTTCAAAGAGTCCAAAGCCTCCAAAGTCAATAAAATTTACCAGGGAAATATTCAAATTTGTAAGAGAAAATTATTAACTTTGCTGCCATTTCTCTAGTTAATTAATTTGTTTCTCCTGGCCAATAATAAAGACTTCATCAAAGTATGGTGTAGTCTGCATTAGTTAAGTGAAAATGAGCTTAAATTTTGTATTTATGCCTCATGAATTATGACCAAAAGAAGTTATAATTTTGACTAGAAATAGAATTTTCGGATTTTTCCATTTGAAATTTTAATATTTCTGACAAAATTTTTAAAGCAGAAATAAAAATAAAAAGCTCGAATATTCTACAAACTTTTATTGATTTTATGTTGAGCAAGTTAAATAATTAATTGGAATTTTTGTCATTTTTCAGTGGTTATATATAGAATTAGAATCAAATTTTTAGCAATCTAACAACCGTAAATTTTATGTTTAAAAACTCAGGATCATCAAACTTAGTATTCTGGAATATTTACTTGTTCTTTTTTTTCAAATTTTAAAAAGTGAGTGCCAAGTTTAGACTTGGTGGAGTGCCCCGACACGTTGCGTCTAGAAATTCGAGACTTGTGGTTACCTATAGAGTTTTGATTTCGATGAACCGGTTCGAACCGGTTTCTTCTATGATGGGTTTGAGTCGAAACCCTTAAGAAAGAGTTCCAAACCTTTGAACTTGAAAACCGTGGAGGTCATTAGCATGTTCATTAGGGAGTTTTTCGGAAAAATTAATGGGATGTGAATGATCCAAGGGTCGACTTTAGGGGGGTCCCCCCGAAAATCAGCAGTTCTATCTGCAACCGTTTGGCCTCTCTAGATCAATAACAGACAGATAAACGAATAAACGAACAAACGATCGCTATTGCGATTGCAGTTTTGCCCTTATGTTTTTGGGACAATAAAATTTGCTGCTCAGGGCTTTTAACTGGAACACCTAACTTCAATTCGAGAGAAGTTTGATCATATTTTATTTAACTTTATCCAGGATATTCTCTATACCTACTTAGGATGAACCGTCAAATAATTTTATCAGCTGAATAAATTTTAAATTTAAAACCTTACGATCTCAAATAAAACGTTCCTGCAGTTTCATATTCAGAAATTTTCCCATATTTTAGGCAATGAATCCCACATTTCCAAAACTGCCCGGTTTTGGGATCTCTTGTTGATTTATTTTAAAAACTGATGTTTGTCCAAAAATATTTCCTTTTCTCATCTTGTTATACAGCAAACACTTAGCAGCTATCTGAGCTTTTTCTGTTTTTTTTTTCATTAGAGACCGGAATAAGTTTTTCGCATTAGGTAGGATGTCTCAAACTCGAGACCAGAAAAACAAAATTATCCTCAAATTTTTTATCAAAATTATTAAGACCATATTTTGTATCATGTATAAAAATTCTCAACTGCATAAACTTCAACAAAATGACCCATATCTATTTAAAATATTGATCAACTGAAAAACATTTAACACCCACGTACAAATACCAGTTCTAATAAGTCGAAAATACTCTTCATAATGTATTCTTATTTTTCTTTCTCCCTGTAAAATAATCCCTGATTTGCCTAAAAATATTTTCTTTACCCCGAAATTGGACTCTAAACCTCGATTTATCATTGTTTAAATCTCGAGGGATTTCCAAAAATCCCTATGGGATAATATTCTTTGTGTGCGCAAGGATATTCAAATGACTCTTTGCCCTATACGGATTATTCATCCTGCAGGCACAGCTCAGAACCGTCCCAAAATGCTGCACGCCATCCGTCGGGGTGCTTCTGTGCTGAAAGTCACCCTGCCCAAAATCAAAGACGTCAACATCATCGATAAGTACTCGAGGGTGGTCTTCCCAGTCAGCTTCCTGGCCTTCAATGCGGGCTACTGGATATTCTATGTACTGGAATGATAAACTAAAAGGAGGAGAAAATGATGAGGGTCACAGAAATCAGGAGAGAGGGCCAGGGGGGGATAGGAGTTTATTGAAAAAGGAAATCAAATAGAAAGTTTTGAGCGTTGATGATGAATTAATTGTTGAGTTTTCTCCATCCCCCAAAGCATCTCTAGTCTCCGGCGATGGTCGGCCGATAACTGAGTTTATCGCCTAAGTTGTGTGTGGAGAATAAAATTGATAAGGAAGATGATGGAGGTGTTGAATGAGGGTGAGAATCTCTTCAGTCTTTTGCCATCGTCTGACCCACAAAGTCTGCCCGAAAATGTCGCGCAATCGCTTCTCGTTGTGACATTCATTGGGGGGAGCATTATCGATTGGATGCTGCAGACATCTCTCTCTCTTCTCTCTCTCACGTCCTCTGATTTATGCGCACTTTGCTGGTGAACGAGAAAATACGACGGCTGCTCTGTGTCTGAAATAGTGGCGCAGATGGGTTGCAGAGTCTCATTTGCTGGGTGTTGGTTCCCCTGTGTTTGGATGCTGCAGGAGGCAGTGCGTGGCGTATCTGTTGCCGAGAGATGCTGGGAGTGTGTGCGCCAGATTCGTGCCAGGAAACATGCGCACGTGGCAGTGACCAACCTTACGGATTCCGGAGAGGAGAAGGCGAGGCAGAAAAAAGCGAGAGGCGTTGTGTGTTACCCCAGGTCCTCTGAAAATTCTCATCATCAGTACCAAGTCAGCATCTTGCCCAATCGAGTGCGTTTCGACAGAGTTGTGTCCCAAATTTTCTTTTCTCAGAGACTCTCTCACATATTCCTGAGCCACCTCAGGAGATTGGGTGTGTGCTCCAATTTTGGGGGGCCACTCAAGACATCTCTATGGATAATTTTTTGGTGAAACATCGTGTGCAAAAATAGCGAGACTCTCTGTGTGGAATTTTTCAAGTGGATGTGAGAGAAAAGTGCGTTTTGGGTAAAAATATCTCTTCTCCGCCAGAGTGGCAAAAGTGGTGTCCAGAGGAGTGAGAGACAGACTGTGGGTGGATTGAGAGGAGAAGGGAGGAAAGGCAGTGAAAAAAATTCCTCAAGATAAGTGGGTGTGTTACCGAAATTCAGGCGAGAGTTGAACTTTTGCGTTGTGAAGCGCAGATTCTGCCAGTGTTCAGTGGGTGGATCCAGTGAGAAGATTCTCATCCATGAACAGCCCTGAAATGATGATGTGAAGGCAAGTGTTGTGGCCTCAGTGTAGTTCCAACATCTGGACAAATGTGAAGGAGTGGCCTCTTTGGTGTTTTCGCCCGACATGAGGCGCAGCTATAAAAGAAGATTCATCTGGACACAGCCGATCCCCTGAGCGGCTGCCTCTTCCATTTATTTTTGTGTCACTTCTCCATCCCAAAACTTAACTTTGAAAGAAAAATAATTCAGGAGACATCCAGGGATGGCCCCAGCGCCCCATGGAGCATCTTAGTGCGTCGCAATGGCGAAACACCATTGAGGAAGTGCGTGAACATCCCTGAAAATTCACCAACTCCTCAGCATCTCTCATAAGATCTCTCCACAAATGTTATATCTCTTCACGCTGCTGCTCCTGGGTTTGGGTGAGTACCAATAATTTTTAATATTTTTCATTTTCTCTTAGTCCCTAAAACAGTCGTCCATTATTTGGAGGTGCGCCCCTTTTT
>CAKKOB020001567.1:0-14852 GCA_918844115.2 Phlebotomus perniciosus
CCATATGTGGGGTGCTTTAAAACTAACTATACTATGAACGCATTGAAAATATAATATTATTTTCATGAATCGAGCTAAACAGTATCTAATACCCAAAGGTAACTCATAGGCTATAGAGAGTTCCAGTGCTTTTACTGTCTTTCCACGAACCTAAAACTGCAGCTTAAAATGCCCCGCTCTCCCGTATACATATTGTGTGATCAGTCGATGTTTTCTTATGCCAAAAACGCATTTCCTATATATGAAAACCTAGACAAATGGAGTCCCAATAACTGTTGTGATAAAAAAAAGTGATTGCCAATTTTAGACTTGGCGGAGTGCCGCGAAACGTTGCGTTTAGGGAAGAGAGAGAGAGTTGGTTGGATGATAAAGTCTGTTGCTTTCTTGTCGAATGCGTTTTATTAAATACTTTAAAAAAAATGTAATGAATACCCACATGATGGGTTCAGGGCGAGTAAAACCATTGGAAAGAGAGTTCAAAATCTTTGACCTTGAAAAACCATTAGACGGAATGTTTGAAGGTCATTGGCATGTATAGACGAAAAGTGCGTCTAGTGATTCTACGAAACATATGTGAAAATGAAAAAAAATCGTTAGAGCCGTCTTCGAGAAATACCAAAAACACATGTTTTTATAGGGGATAGGGGGGCTTTTCAGAAAAATGAATGGCATGGTCCTGATCCCTGGATCGGTTTTAGGGGGGGGGGGGTCCTCCGAAGACCCGAAGTCTCTATCTGCAACCGTTTAGCCTCCAGATCAATAACTAAGCGGATAATCAAGGAAACGGTAAAACGGAGAAACATTTGGATTGCAGTATTGCCGTTTTTGTGTCGGGGCAATGAAACATCAACTAATCATATAATTTTCCTTGAAATCTTTCCTGAAAGATTAAATTGAAATTTTAAGCCCATCTTTTTGACACTGAATCATCTGAGAAACCTATCCATCATCAGCATAAATTTATGTGGTTGTGGCTGAGCGAGTTGAAAAAAAATCAATTTAAATTTCAACAGAGCCTGAACAAGTGCTCTTGAGACTTTTACAGCACACACATCTCTTTTTGGATGATTCTCATGGAGATGGTGAGGATTCGCTTGACCAAGTCTGTGTCGTTGATTGCTGAGAAATGTGAAGGAGGATGGGCGATGAAATGCACCTCTTGATGATTCTTCACGCGCGTGCACCCTTCACGCTGACGAGACGGTGTCAGTGGAGGATCTTTTGATTTGCCCCATTCATCAAGCCTCATTACACTTGCCATTGACGAGCTGGGCTGAAGATCACGATCGCACACACACCAAACTAATCATTGCCTTTAATTTTCTCTCCTCATCAGAAAGACTAAAGATTATGAGAGGAAAACCTTTACATTACAATCATTTTTCTGCAGTCAGGTTGTCTCCAAGCCCAGGATTATACGATTTTGTAAAAGCGACTTTTGAAGAGCTACTTTAAATTTCAAATTCCGCTCAAGAGAGGAAAGAAGATCTTCAAGTGGGGTCGAAAATTGAAGAAATCATGCGGTCCTCATCCTTCGACAGACTTTTCGGCACCGAGGACGAGCCTCATTTGAGAGATGATTGACTAAATGCCTCGTGAAGATTTCAATGGGATCGCCAAGGAAATGATTTCAAGGCAACATATGGCAATAGTTAGGGTGTTTCTCTGGGATGCGGACCATTGGGGGGCGAAATGGATGTTAAATTATGAGGAGAGAAATACGAGAATTTGACGCTAAATACCATCACTGGTCATTGATGGCACACAAAGTCTCAGATTACCTCTCAGGCGGCTGAATATTAATTTTTCACTCAGATATTAAACTAAGAGATGCATTTGACCATTTTTGCTGTAACAACTTTCAGGAGAGAAAAAAGTCAGATGGACTAACGACCGAGTTCCTAAGAAAGAAATTAGATCGTGAAACTTCTTTCTCATTCTCTAAATATTTATTTATTCCGGTGAAACCACACTTATTTGTTTTTCCACGTCGGAGGAGACAAAAAGTCACCAAATATGTTGAATAATAGACATTATCATTCATTTTCATCACAATATCGAATTGCTGACCGAAGCACCTTAAGAATTATTCAAACGATTTTTACGCGCGCACGCTTGAAAGCAAAGAAAACAATTAAAACGTAATAAATCAACAGAAATATTGGGAAGAAGTGGCTTTTGGATATTCTTCGTCATTTTGCTATTGGTCTCCTCTCCTTTTACCCCCTTCAACACATTCTTCATGAGGCCAGCTTCTTGGATTGTTGCTGGAATGACACAAAAGTATGCTAAAGGCATCAACACCTAAAAGGGAATTTTCAAAAGAGAGTATTTTTGGATGCCTTTGAGACTTTTAAAACTTTAATCCTTTTCGATGCTTCCCAAAAGTATCTTCCATGACTTTGCAGATATATCTTTCTTGCTTCGCGCGCCTCAAACATCTCAATGTCTGGTCAGCTCGTCGACAAATTCCTCAGCATTTGTCTGGACACAATTCAATAATTTATTGAAGCATAATGGCATCTCGTTAATAAAACTGATGAATGATTCTTCATTCAAGTTGAAGATTCATTCAAAATGTTCGTTGTTACAATTCCCCAGAGAGCATTGAAAAAACCCTCTCTCGTTTCTCAATAGGTATGCCAGCAATAATTTCATTAATTGAAAATTTAGCAATTGAAATTGAGATGTCTTGCAATAGGAAAATATAGCTTGAATTTTCAAATGGATCTTCAAAAGAAGCGCCTAAGAAATCATCCAGACACTTTGTCGCCGTCGCTCAGCAATCATTCAGCGGAATCCCCTATAAAAAAGCCGTCCTGTTTCTCATACAATTTCCCATATTTACATAGGATAATGATGAGGAAGCGGGTGAGGGTGTGGTAAAAAATCCACAGGAAGTATGTTCAATATTTTGCGTGTCTTCTTGCCTCTCGGCATTTCGTCAAAAATGCCCAAATGATCGTCTCGCCGCGAGACACAAAAAAGAGTGCATCACGTCCCTGGGAAGCCAATCAAGCGAAGCCGACCAATTTTGGGGGTGTTGACATCCGCCAAACATTAGGAAATGTCGAAATTGAGGGTGAAAATGTAAAAGGGAGGTGCGAACTAATGGATGGAACACTCGCTGATGGTTGCTCGCATCGGTGAAATTGAAAGGAAAACCCGAGGGCAAGAGATATATCGATAGGAGAGAAAAAATTCGTTGAAAGATTGAAAATTTCAGCTAATTTTGTAAGAAAGGTAACACTTTTTTTCAAAATTGTAAAATTTAACAAAAATTTTAAGCAATAAATTTTAGGGCAATCTTTAAAAAAGACTTGTAGATCCATTAACGACTTTTGAAACTTGAAGAATTTGAAAAATTTGAACAAGAATTTTTTGAAAATTGTTGGGGAACTAAATAAATGTTCAAAATAAGTTGTTCTAAAAATAAATTAAGCTAGGTCCAAACTATTAAAATTAGCCTTCAAAACACTTTCAACAAATTTGTTAATCTCAAAATATTTTAAGGTAGCTTAAAATTTAAGGCAATCCTAAAATTGAAGACTAGTCTGAAGCTCAAGGCTGGCTTTAAGCTCACATCGCTCATATATAATCTCAAGAATGGCTTAAGGCTTGAGGCTGACTTAAGCCTCGTTTAAAGCTCAAATCTAAAGCTCAAAGCTTGCCTAAAGGTCAAGACTGGAATAAAGTTAAAAGCTAGCTTAAAATTTTAAAAATATTAATTCTTACAAAAAATTGCTAAACTATACGAGGGAACGTTTTTTAAACTAATCAAATTTTGAGCCAGTTTTAAAATATTATTGAATTCCAAAATCAAAAATTTTTTTCCTTGAAATTTTGATTAACCTAGAACCCTCATAAGAGTAATCTTCTCTCTTGCAGACACTTTGTCGCCGTTTGAGAAACTTATGAAGAAAGTGTCTCACTTCGTTCCTCCAGTTCTTTAGAATTTTCTACGCAACAGCCAATCCCCCCCGGTAACCGCCCTCTTTCTAAGTTCGTGAAGGCAAAAAAGTGCAGTCTGTTGTGGCATGAATGAAAATTTAAGAAAAATATACACCCCAGGAGTAGCTTTCCTCGGGCTGAAGGTTTTTAAAATGTGTATATAAATAAATAAATAAATATCATCGTATAAACAATAAAATATAGTTACACCTGTGCTCTGCGAGGCGCTCACGAAGAAAGTAAATAAATAAACACCTCGTGGATGAAATTGGGTGAGTGTGAAAAAATCCTAGATTAATTTTTATTCCCAACAGATCGCTCAATTGGGAGCCACTCAAATTGATAGATTTGTGGCGAAGAAATTCTGATCATTGGAGTATTTGTCTGGCAAACTGAGAAACCTCTTGAAAGAAATTAAATTCTAATTTTTGCTGATTTGCTGGCCTGATTGCAGAAGAAGAGAAAAACGGTAAATTATTCTTTATGGAGGTGTCATAAAAAGCATTTTAACAAGCAGTAGAAAATTATTTATAGAGGAAAATATGATATTTTTCCTAATTTTCACTTTTGGCACAGGAATTTTGCGGTTTTTCATATTTTTTAATAAGTTTTTTGACCTAGAAGAGAAAGTCCAGAATTCTAAATAATTTCTTTTTATTTATTGCTCTATCTGGATTATTTTTTGAAAATTTACAATGGATGATTGGATGATCTCTAAGACAATTAGCGCACTCTACCATCGAGCTTGGAAAGACAGCATCCCATCTCATGTTATTGACTACATTCACGACATACTCCTTTCGTAAGTTAACGAGACCCAATAATATCTCGGCCAATAGGAACAGTTGTGTTTCCCAAGACACTTAGGGAACAGATTCTCATTCAGGAGACTCACCCAAGCCACTCAAATGATTTGCAGATGTCTCTGGTGAGCACGATTTTTTGGAACAGATTCAAAGACAACAAAGCACAATCGTTGATAGAAATCACATGGCGTGAATTATTCGCCGACTCCCCGAATAAATTGTCGTTAGAGAGAACCGTGGCCAAGAGGATGGATGCTGCAGCGTCAGGGTGAGCTGCGTGCAAGAGTGTCTAATGAGCGAAAGGATGGCCGTTGTGTTTACGTTTGATTCGACTTTAAATGTTTACGATATGTAAATATTTACATTGAAGCGTCATTTTCGAATTCTTTTACGATCCTACATTTTAATTTATTGCCCCGTGATCTTTTTTAGCTCACCCATTCGCTCTCTTGCACTCGCACGGATCATGTGCGGATGAGGCGGGTAAAAAAAAGATGATCTTGCGAGGAAACTATGGCTTGGACGATGCACCACAAGGATAACGGGTGGGGGAGGTTTATGGGTTTCACATGGGGGCGAATAATAGAGAAAAAATAAAAACTCGTCTGCTATTTTTCTTCCCATCGACCTTTTATCTCATAATTCTCTCTTGTAATTCTCTCGCACAGATTTGAGCTTAGCTTTTTTAGTACTTGATGTTCTCGTAGTATTGATGCGGCTGCAGAGACGCTCCGTTGGACGCTGTGTGATGCAGAGTGGCCGTCGGTGGGGTCATCGGCGTCGTGTAGCCGCCCTTGCGGTCCATCAGGACACCGCCACTGTTTGTCGCCGGCGGCATGGCCGGAAGCGGCGGTGGCATCTGTGTCAGCGTTGTCATTCTAATACCTAAAGATAAACAGATAAACCGTTTTTTTATGCAGAATCTTTACTCACTTGAGAAACTTTTCTCTAAACATTCTGACTATTCATTCTGTCTGGAAAATTCTGAATAAGTGAGAGCTACTCAAAAAAATAAAATTAATTTGATATTCAGTTTTGAAACGTAGAATTTTATACTTCGCCTGAAAAATTATGCTGCTGTCACACGGAAATACTTATATGTTAACAGATTAATGCATTGAATGCAATTTAATCGCATTTTCCTGTGGAAAATTTTTAAATTTCCACTCATATCCGTTCTCTTCTGGATTAATGGAGAATTCAAGGGGAAATATTATGGTAAGAAGTAGTGTACACTTAAATAGAACTTCGAGAGCGTCTTTGGATGTGGAAGTGCTAATGAATTAAGTTATTTTTAAACATTCAATAAGCTTTAAGATCATTTTACGAGCTTTTTGAAAATTTTTGGAAGCCTCTGCGTCAATGAGGTTTAATAATTAATTGGAAACTTTCGCAATTTACGGGCTTTTTAAGAAAATTCCGGAGCTTTGAAGAAATAAAATTTAATCTTGGATAAATTAAAAAGTCAAAGCTTTCTAAAATAGCGGTGTAACTTCTGCAGAAATTTAGAATCAATAAAAAATACAGTTTCAAAAGTTGAGGAAAAATCACAATTTTTTTTTGATAAATTCAATGAGCTTAGAGCTTCTTGAAGATCGATATTTCTTTGGTTTAAGTTTTTGAAAGCTTGTGGATCTATAGCTTAAGCTTTCATAGAAGGTGTTAGTATAGAAAATAAAATAATTGAGATGAAAGCTCTTAACTCTTCTTTTCAACGCTCTTTTAAGCTTCACTTCAGGACAGTTTTGAGCTTCTTTCAAAGCTGCTTGACGATTCTCTTTAAAGCTCTTTTAAAAGTCACTTCAAAGCACTTTTAAGCTCTTTCAAAGCACCTTGAAGCTCCTTTCAACACGTCCGAAGTGTCAGAATTATTGGGGAACTTTCATACATAATGTGGAAGTGCTGGAAGTGGTGTACACCTCTTTAATTCTAATATCTTCCCTTTGGAGAATTCAAAGCATTAAACTAAAATTAAACAAAGCTTTAAAATTTGAAATCGTTTTAAAGCATTAAAAAGCGTTTTAAATATTTAAAAGCGTCTTGATTGAACGGCATTCCCTCCCGTTCTATTGATTCGCAAGAGACTGGATATTAGATCAAATTTAATGGTTTTTACTGGAAAATGCAATATTTATAAGTAGCAGCTATTGACAGAAAGTTTTATTGCCCATATGATTGCAGAATTAGATAGAATCAAAATTTATTATTTACGTATAAATCATGGAATTATTTAACTTTTCCTGCTGGTTTTATTTAAAATATGGTAACGTCTTTTTACAATAAATAATTGTTTGATCAGCAAACCTCATATAAGAAATATTTCTTATAGAAAAATAAGAATATAAGAAATATTTTTTGTTTATGCCACGGTTTTCCTTAATATTCCTTAAAGTTAGGACCCTATATTATTTTCTTCTTAAAACCGTTTAAAATGTCTTTAAATTTTCAGTAACATAGTTTTCCCCACCTCTGCACTTTTCAAGGATGTTTTGAGAAAGATCATGACATTTTGAGTGATATTAAAAAACCTCTAACTCCTTGAAGAACCACAATTAACAGTGAAATCATCTCTGAGTGATATTATGGCTCAGAATCACTTCAAGTAGCTCAAAATTGGGTGAATGTCGCGATGAAAGATGTAATTTGAGATAGGCCAAAGTGTTTTCTATTGCTTGATGGCTTTTCATATACATATAGCCCCCAAAAATGGGGAGAAAGAGTGTTAGTGAGAAACAAGTGAAAGAAGCCACTCGAGATAAGGTCTCAATGGTGGATCTCGCTGGGATTTTACGAGAAATTTTCATCTCTTCAATCACTCAGTGTCAGTAATTCTCTAATTGATGCCCACAAACTACTCAAGGGTTCATTCTGGGGAATTTATGGCGATTTAAATGAACTCGTTGACATTGTGGATTAACGACTATATGGACTCACTCTTGGGTGATCATAAATTTGAGATATTATTGCATCGACGATCATCGAGTTACTAATTCACGAGAGTGCACAATTGATAGCATCTTCGTGGTGCGTGGCGCATAAAAGACTTGCACTTACCATTGTCGATGGAGTAGGGACTCGGACTGTAGGGATATCCGTACTCGATCACTTGGCCGGGATTCTGGTTGAGCGGCGGCGAGCCATCCTGCATGGAAGTGTGCGAAATCTTTGGGTACTGACTGATGCCTTCCGAGGCGTACGCCCAGTTGTCGCTAAAGGCTCCTGGAGCAGGAACGTAGTCGTAGGAGAAGGAAGGGTAGCAGTTGGAGATTTCCTGATAAGATCAATAGATAAAACAGATGGTTAAAAAAATCTTTGTCCACAAATTTCCATTAAACTTTTTAGAAACACAATTTTTTCGAGTGTAAAATGCGAACTCACCGTGATCGGAGTGGTTTCATAAGTGGGTGCTGTTGTGTAGAAGTTATTTGGTTGAGGATACGGAGCTGTATTCATCTTTTTCCGGTAGCCTCGTGGACGTCTCCTCTGACAACTCTCATCCTGGAACATGTACTCAGATTTGGCCTCAATAGTCCAGTAGTGACCCTTTCCCGCCTTCCCGATTCCCGCATTCTGGTAACAAAATGAATTGTTATTGCGCGCCAAAATATTTTTTTGGGGGTGAAACCCACCTTTGGCACTTTCTGAAAGCACTCATTCAGCGATAAATTGTGCCTCACAGAATTCTTCCAGCCCACATACGATCCCTTGAAGAAGTCAAACCTGCGGAAATGTAGGCATATCAATTGCCTTAACGATTGGCCAGTCAGCAAAAATTATCTATCTGGAAAGTGTGTGAGATGAATGGATTTTTGCTGATACGATTAAATTAATTCCATCAGAAGACAATGTGAAATAGAGCCACTGAAATCTTTATGATTTGAGAGACTTTTTTGTGCTAGGGGACTCACTGAGGAATTTAGGATGTTTTGAGAAATAAGATATTTAACCAAAAGGGAAAAAACTCACCGCGAATAATGTGAATCTGTTATATTCGCGAATATTTAGAATATTTTCATTTTGAAATAAAGTTACAGGATTGTTGAGCAAAAGCTTTTGAAACTGATCCCTTGTAAAAATTGTACAAATTTTTAGGCAAAAATATTTCAAATTTCAACGACTTTTACCAAACTTTTGGTAAATCAACAAAACTTATGTTAAATTTAAGCTCAAACTTGATTCAAAATTTATTGAAAAAGTATTTAAATTCAACAAAACTTTTGTCACAGCTTTATTTAAATATCTTTAAATTGTGAATATTTAATAGTTGAACTAAATTTCTGATGAATTCACTAAACTTATTTTTCAATTTGCCAAAGTTTGGTAACTTGAGGTAATAATTTAACAAGCGTTTGGGTGATTCAATAAAGCTTTATGAATTCATTAATTTTATTTTTTTATGTGAATTTGTGTTGTTTTTTGCTCACTTTTAATATTAATTCACTTCTCACAGTTTTCTTCCACAAAAAAAACCGTTTCTTAGCCAATTTTTGGCTAATATTTTCTTCAAAAAATATTCACAAAAAATTTGCTTCCGCTATTTTCTACTCACTTCTGCTGGAGGTACCCGTAGATCCCACTGAGAGTGAGCATCTTGTCTGGCGAGTCCCTGATGGCCATCGCGATCATGTTGATGTAGCTGAGATTGGGTTTCTCAGGACGTCGCGTGTTGGTGCTCTTCTTAGTTGTGTCTGGCGCAGCATTTTCAGGCTGTTGCGACTTCTTGTGTGGCGCCCCAAAACCCTCCGACGCTCCACTTGTGACCGGAGGAGCGATACACGAGGATGAGGTGGGCGACACACTGCTGGTGTCCGGGGCCGGCGGATGATGAGCCACAATCTCCATCCCAGCGCTGGTGCAATACTTGATGTTGGGCGAAGTGATTAAGTGGCTGGAGGAGATTGTGGGTGGCCCGAGGGTGGTGATATGGGGTGGCAGGAGCCGCGAGGGTGACTTGCTCTGGGGCGGATTGCAGAGCACAGAAGAAGGGATGGAGGTGATTGTGGGCGCCATTTGGATGGTGGAAGTGTGACTGGAGATGAGAGGAGCGCCGAGGAGGTGACGATTAAGATATGCCACTGATGGCTTCTCATCAATGCCCAGCAGACGATCGATGATGTTGTCGCCGGCGGCAGAGACGGGCGTTGTAATAATGTGATTTGGGGTGGATCGATTGTAAATATTTGAACTGCTAGAGTCCACGTTCTCTTCACTCTTTATCATTTTCCACGATCACAAGGAAATCCTTCAATTACTCCACACAGAATCACAAGATCACTAAACACCCATGCAGGAGATCACAATGCGTCCATCTGGAGCTATTAACTAATTTCGACTGAAGGTTGACTCAAGACTGTTGGGAGCTCCGAGATCGTCTGGTACTTGGGATGTTGCCTGAGATCGCTCCCGAAGTAACATCGAGCTGATCGCCACACATGAATACACTCGAGATTGTATTATTGGATACTGACGATCAGGCCAGATACTCGAGGATGCAAAGGAGAGAAAAAGTATACCACATGCGAACGCCTCTTATTTCGTTCTCTCTCCAGCCAGAGCTGATCATCTTCCAGATGGAGATTCTTGAAAATTTTGTGTACAAATCACATTTTTGCAAATTAGGCTCCTAAAACGAGTTTTAAGGAAAATCCAAAAGATTCAAACTATCAAATTAGTTTCAAAAATTTCTACAAAATGCATTTATTAGGACTCCTAAATTTAAGCATAAAGGCTTAAGCTTAAGGCCAGCCTTAAACCTGTTGTAAGTTAGCTTTAAGCACGCGAACCTAAAGCTTAAAGGTAATCTTAAGCTTAAAGCCAGTCTTAAGCCTGCTGTAAACCAATATCCTAAGATTCGCTTTAGACTTAAGGTTGGCTTACAGCAGGCTTTAAGCCGTAGGTTAGCTTTGGACTTTGGATTGGTTGACAGCAGACTTAAGGCTGGCTTTAAGCTTAAGATTCGTTTTAGGCTTAAGGTTTGCCATCAGTCTTTAAGCTTAAGGTTAACTTTAGGCTTAAGGTTCGCTTTAGGTTTAAGACTAGCTTACAGCAGACTTAAGTCTGGCTTTAAGACAAGAACAAATTATTACGTTTGATCTTCAAATGATCATTTTTAATGAAGTCAAAGAAGTTTCCCGTAAATCGTTTAGCGAAATTTCTTCCGAATAACGAGATTTGCTGATTAATGTTTAACCAAACGCTCTATTCTCCTCCATCCTTTATCTATAGCCCCATCAACTCTACCAGGAGGCATATAATAAGTGTGGCACCAATTTAGAGACTCTGATGATGATGTGGAAGATGATGCGATCGTGTGAAAAGTGCGAAGGAAGAGGATGTGCCTCATGCTTTCCCGGCCGTGTTTTAATCGCAAATTAACTGTGGGCGTTTCTCCATCATGAAAAAAATCCACTCTTGGTGTGTGGAAAATTGTGTGAAAATTCTCTAAAAAACTCCACGCGAAGGAGACGATTCGTGATCTCACGATATTTAAAAGAAGATAAAAAAACTCCACAATGGCACGTCGCCTCTTGGGTTGAAATACATCCTTTTTATGAGTAATTTATTGCTGGTCAGTTGGAAGATGTTTGGGTTATTTTCTGTGGTGGACGGGGGGGGGGACTAGGAAAAACTCATTTTTTTTTAATGGGATCGCTATTTTTTCCTCCACCCGAAAAACGGAGCACGATTGGAAAGTCTCTGAAGAAAAATATCTCACCACTTTGATGTTGACTTTTATGATTGTGCTTCGATCTATTTCTATTCGGTTCCTCCAGAAATCTCCCATATTGTCTTCCACGAAACAAAGAAAAAAGAAAAGCCCAGAAGGTCAAAATACGATCACGCGATCTTGTCAATTGAATCCAATAATTCTTCCAAGTGTCGAGAGATGCTCGAATTCTCTCACCTGTTCCAAATGATTCTTTTTTTCTGTATACAAACATCCTCGATCAGCAGATAAGATAATAATCAAACAAATTATGTTTACGTGCGCATAGATTTTTGCTCCTTCGGGATTTTAAACAAAGACATAACTTAGATTTTTCTTGCGTTGATTTAAACAAATATCATCATCAGGTAAATATTTTCCTCTCCGGAGGAATTTCATTCATGAAATTTTTTCGCGATTTCCACCCAAGGAAGAGAAGAAGTCTCTCAGGCAAACCACCGTATTGGAATGTTAATATAATATTGTGTTTATTATTGAGTAATAGAGGGAAAAAATGGGCCATTCCCAGAGGCCACCAGAGTCACTATAAACTTTTATAGAGAGAGAGACTCACTGACCCGAGCAACAATCACTAGTATAAATTAGTATAAATTGTTTATAAAGAATCCCATTTAATATTTAAACATCATCGTTTATAGAGGCTTGTTTAAGGGGAATCTCGTCAATGAAGTTATCGTAATATGCCCAAATATTGTCCTTTGACTGATCCTCATGTGGTGAAACCATCACAATCAATATAGGGTTTGCTGTGTTAAAATCTATTGAGAAAATGATGGAAAACTGTTGAGTGAAATTTGTTGATAATCTACTTGTTGAATTTCATTTTAATTACTCCGTCGGCATGAATTAAAATTTCACTAAAGGAGAGCTACTCAATGGAGTACACGCACATAATTGTGAATCTCAATAAAATCCCCTCAAGACATTGTTTGTTATTGTCGTGGAACCAAAATTTTAATAAATATTTACACCAAATGCGAAAGAGTCTCAATTTCACACTCATTTAACTCTAATCTCAAACATTTGCCACATAAATTGGCCTCTTGGGAAGCACTTGATGGCTCAATTGCGATCATATGCGAGGGTGAAGATCCTCCCAAAGAGTAGCAAACTCTTCCTTGGCCAATTTTTCTCACCCTAAACACAAACATGATCGCGCTTATGAGTTGGTTACAAAAAAGATCGCCTTGTATACAAGAGTGTAAGTGTAAATATTTTAACTTTAGATGAAAATCGTAAACAGAAAACGAACTTTAATTGTCTAAATATTACCAAATGGACTTGTTTAATCATGCATGTGTGAATTTTAGAAATCACCATGCTGTAGGTCATGGTTGTGCGTTTTTCACCACATATTTGGGAAGTCACGTTTCTTATCTGCAATTTTCCACGCATGCATCCAGAAAAAAACCCCGCACCATGGAAACAAAATGTCTTCATGACTCACAAATCGCCGTGAAATATTCCACCGAGATTATTGGGGAGTGTCTTGTGAATGATCCCGCCTCCGGAGACTCCGCGAGATAGAGAAAATGAAGAGGCCCACGAGATTGAAGAGACTCGCATATGGTGATCGCGTGAACTGATCGTCCCTTTAATGTGAAATTTGATATGGAAATTGAAAAAGGAAAAATTGTACATAATCCGAGGAGGAAACACCACAAAGTCATGCCGATGGAAAGTCGGTGAGAGAGTCTTTGAAATTAAACCTCATTTTGTCCATTTTTGTCATTTCTCATCACAACAAACTCTTTGCAGATGCACATATGCTGCAGCACAGCGTGTTTTGACGACTTTCTCATTTTTCAGTTTTCTTTTTTAGCCAATTGTAAACAATGAAGTATTTATTCAGTATTTTTTTAACTTATTATCATGCTTATTATAGAAATTTATGGAAATGCTCATTTTGGGAGGTAAAGAATATACGTTAGATTTAAGCTAGAAATAAGCTAGAATTTTACTCACCCAAAAACAGCAACCGAGTATTGACGAGTTTTTCCAATATCTTTGTAGTTGAGACTTAAACTAGTAGTAATATTACTTCTTATCTGCTACTTATTTTTCATTAATTTACTTTGTAATATTTTAACAAATATTATTATATTTTTGATCATTCAACGAGACGATCTTATCAATTATTGTAGAATCTACAGCCTTATTGTCGATATTATCTTTTCCAATTCCATATGTTAGATAATGCGTCAGATACTTTGTCAACTACTTTATGATAAGGTTTTGTATATAATTCATAATATGCTCCTACTACTGCAGTTTTGATACTGCCACCCACTCTTTGCAATGATTCCCCAACAACTTTAGGATCAGAAAGTACTTCAGATACTTTCTTTGCTTTCTTTGCTATTAAGTACTCTTTGTGTTCATCGGAATCCTTACAAACTTCCTTAATTTTTAAATTGTAATCCAAATATAATATTTTATTATTGTTGATGTTATCATTACTGGGAGGGTTATCAAAAGTTTGGTAGCGAAGATTTCTTAAAAATCTCCACATTGGAGTATCCGCTCTTATCATATCTCTAAGTGTTTTTGTAATTTCTTTACATATTATAACTGCGTAAACAGATGAAAATGTAATGATTTTACTATCAAACCCATTTTCGCTATTTTCAAATATATAAGTGCAATATTTCGTGCGAATTTTCACAGTTTTTCCAGTGAGCAAATCTTTATTGTTTATTGCAGTATCCTTTTCACAGTCAATCCAGTACACGAGTTCATTAGCGGCAAATTGTGCAAAAAATTCTTTAAAGATATCATCGGTAAATTCGTACTTGTTATTTCCATTTTGAATTACAAAGCCTCGCTCTAGAATTTCAGATTCATCAGCAGATAAGGGTGATTGGATATCTTCGGTTTTTCCACTTGCAATCTTTCCATGAACTTTCTTCACACGATTTAATTCCCGATTCTTTCTTTTTTTGATAAAATTGTTTGTAGGATCTACACCTTCTTTTTCGTAAAGTGGATAAGAAGAACGGTGTAAGATTTCGTCAATCAGAGGCAAATACTTATCTTTTTCGTACATTTCAGTTAGTTTAGTAATATTTTGAGTATTACTCTTGTAATCATCAGCAACAATGTCCACTATAGTTTTCAAGTACAGTGGTATGGAAAAGAGTTTTGCAAAGCCGTTTCTTAATAAGTTTTCGAATAAGCATAAAATATCATCAATGCATTTTGTTTCTGAATCAGAGAAATTAGTTTAATTTTATTATTATTATTATTACCAAACTCGCCAATTAGGAGTAAATCCTTTGATCGGCTGTAAGTTACATGTAGGTTTATACATTATAGATTATAAGTTCAGTGCTTGATGTCAAGATTGGGTAAAGTTGCTCCTGTAGACC
>CAKKOB020001568.1:6858-20629 GCA_918844115.2 Phlebotomus perniciosus
AAAGCTCTTTTTGAAAGCTTTCTTAGAAAAGTTTTTAGAAAATCTTCTAGAAAGCTTTCTTGTGACACCTTATAAAGCTTCAGAGACTTTCTTATAAAACTTTCTTAGAAAGCTTTAGACAGCTCTTTTTCAAAGCTTTTCTAGAAAGTTTTAGAAAGCTTTCTAGTGACACATTTCTCATAAAGCTTTAGAAACTTCTTTTAGAAAGTTTCTAAGCTTTCATAAAAGTCTATGTTTCGAAACTTTCTTAAAATCTTTTTCAGAAAGTTTTCTTATAAAGAGCTTTTAGAAAGCTTTCTCAGAAAGCTCTAAAAAGCTTCCTTATAAGTCTTTATAATCCTTTATAGAAAATAAAATTGGTAGGATGAAAGCTCATTAAAGCTTCCGAATTGGAGCTTTGGGGAGTTTTTCTGCAAAATATGGAAGTGCTGGAAGTGGTGTACATCTTTTTGAACATAATATCTCCCCCTTGAAAGAATCTGTAGAAGGAATTTTCCGGAAAAACTCAATATTAGTGCGTAAAATGCCGTTCAACCGAATCAGGCGAGTAATGACTTATTTTAAGTACTTAAACTTCTGTTGAACGGCATTTTCTGCACTAATATTGAGTTTTTCCGGAAAATTTCTTCTACAGATTCTTCAGTAATGAAAAACAGACGAGATATGAGTGGAAACTGGATAATTTTCCACTGAAAAATGCCATTAAATAGCTTTTCAACAGTAAGAAATTGTTGACTGAACTGTTGACGTCTGACAGCGCCAGAAGAACTGGAATATTAGGGATATTTACAGTAGTAGTGACTAATTTTACAACATATCAAACTAAATCGAGTTGTAATGTTATTTGCGTTTGAGGAAATTTTGGAAAAAACTCAATTTTCCCAGGTGTTACACAGGTGAGGCATTAACTGGAATATATAGAGGACATCCGTGAGGTTCAAAAAATGCTTCAGGGTAATAACATGTTAACTCGAGTTATCATGATTATCCAGAGCCATCGATATAATAAAGTTTAAAATGTTTTCCTCTGCAAATGCATATCACGGCGAAACCACTAATCCTATCTGGGTGAAATTTGGTATGGGTATTGAGGGCATCACTGGTCGGGTTATAGGTTGTATGAAACTCCCCCACCTCCCCTATCTACCTCCCATACAAAATTATCACTTTTTCCGTCATTTTGCCTTT
Source organism: Phlebotomus perniciosus (assembly GCA_918844115.2). Lineage (NCBI taxonomy): Eukaryota > Metazoa > Arthropoda > Insecta > Diptera > Psychodidae > Phlebotomus > Phlebotomus perniciosus. Next base: position 8,047 of record CAKKOB020001568.1, read on the forward strand.
TTCACTATCAAGATGAAGCAATAGCGGGTCACAATGTATGATGAGGTTGTTAGGGGTAGTGTTCTCTATAACTTTAGGATATAATGAAACTCCCCCATTATCCCCTAAAGGTACCTCCCATACAAATTTACCTGTTTTCAAGACTTTTTTGACTTTTTGCCCCTAAAATGAAGCGCTAGCGGATCACGATGTATGGTGGAGTTGATTGGGGTACTGCACCCTGTAACCTTAGACGATGGGAGAGTCCTCTTCCACACCTTTTTGGTACCTTTCATGCAAAATTCCCTTATTTTCGACAACATTGCAGCACATTTTACCTCGAAAACAACATAATTTCAGCTTCGTACAAAATATTCGTGTTATAAATAGAAGTAAAAAGGTTAATTATTTAATTTGTAATTAATATACCTAAGGTTTCTCAGAATAAAGCTCAGAAAAAAGTCAAGGCGGAGCAGAAAAACATTAATCTCTGAACTTGATATACATGGAAAATTCATCAAAACTCCTAACATTACCTACTTTACATATAATAAAATTTTCCAAATCAAGATCAAAAGTTCGATTAGGGGAGTATTAAGTTTATATGCTTTGATGTAATTGCAAACCATACGTAATACCATCTTAAGGCCATTCTCCCACATGTATATATGCTGTTTTCTTGGAGGTTCTTAACGGAATTTGAATGACGTAAGGAGCTTTCGTATTATATATCTTAAAATCCTCTCAATTTCTTTGGCGGGTTTCTTTTTGTGTTTGAAAAACTTTTCAATTACAATATCTGTGGAATGGTTTTCCCATGTAAAGACAGTTGGTTGAGAGATGAAAAAGGCTTGAGCGAGGAGCATGTTTTATTCAAAAGGAACCTAATTTTATTCCATGTTTATCAAATTTCAACACAAGGCAAAAGATCCGGATATTCATTTATTATTTCACACAAAAAGCCCTTTCATCCCTCAATGCTGACATTTAGTGCACAGTATGTGGTTCAATTAGTGTTGTTGCACAATTGCCAGAATCAACTTTTTTTTAGCTGCTGTTGCACTGCAAGGATTGCAAGCACAAGTTTTGAATAGAAAGTGGATTGAGTTGGGGGGCAAGTATTGCAAAATGTGAAGAAAATAATAACACTATAGATCGGATTTCTCTTCACAAATATGTATAACGCATTGTTAAGTCTCTCTTTCACGGGTTTTTTTACAGGCTTTTTTTCGTATTTTATTTATTTCTTTTATTTGGAAATATCAACTTTTTCTCATGGCTGTGGGTGGGGGGTGGGGGTGAGTTATGCTATGTATAAAAGGGCGCATACAAGGCAGTAAATCGTGACCATGTAAAGTAGAATCCATCAGTCAGATGACAAAACAGGGAGAAGCAACACCCATGAGCGAGGAGATGTGGGTGAAAGTGGGAAAAGCTCTTTCTCTCCCTGCTTCTCGAATGCTTTTTTTGCACTCGCTGCGCCCGCGCAGATTGGTAACTAAACTTGGAAGGTAAATCTCGACCTATACCAGTCTCAAATATGAATTGTATGTGACTACTTCAGTGCTATTCCCAAGGAATATCGAGCCAAATGTGCGAGTGAATTTTTTTTTTTGCGTATAGTCCCGCGGAGACGCAAGTATCACGATATAGGAGTGTTTGTCTTGTGTGGGTGGTTAGGCGAGACTCTCTCTCTCTCATTGTATTATTTTTTCCCTCGAAAAAATCATTTTCGGACACCCAGTAGAATTTTTTATCTCTCCACGCATAATAGTTAGTCTCTACCTTCCGAAGGTGTTGCATCGCTCTCCTATATATTTTTTTATCGCGCGCGTCGGAAGATTTATAAGGCGCGTTATTATGTATATGTTTTTCCTTTCTTCTCTTTGGTGGTTCAACACAAAACACTAACTGCGGGGTGCTTTCTTGTGAGATTCGGAGGATAATATTAAGTAAAATGTTGCAGAATAATTGCTCAGGCACTTGAGCAAGATAAATATTTTCGGTGATGAAAGTGGAAGTTTAGAATTGTGGCCGCACATCTCAACAAAGCCACACATATACTCCATGAAGATAGACACTTTGGCAGAGATATATCGCGCGTTATATACATTTCATATTTTCCGTATTACATACAACACAAAATTGAGCGCTCAATTCTCTGTATACATAATATTTGTTGCTAAAAATTAAATTTGCAATACTCAATTTGGGATTATTTGTTTGTTCTCGCACAGGTTTTATCCATTCCCGAGTTTTTGAACAACAAAGACAAGAACAAAAAATGTAGAGATGTAAATTTTATGAATTTTTAAAATAGCATCATAAAAAGTCTTAATTTTTTTCCTCTCCGCGCCTCCCGTGGGTTAAAAAGTGAGTGATATTTGGAGAGAAAAGAAAAATATAACGTGCAAAAATCAAACAATATGTTTTCATGGTGAAATGCTTTTGAGTGGCGACGCTCGAGGAACCGATATATTGTAATTAAATGATAATATTTAGTAAGGTATATACCGTGGTGTGTTTGCATCAGACCCGAATCATTACATAGTGTTGACAATCTAATGATGATAGTGAAAACATCGTCTAATTGAACACGATAAAGAACTCTTACACAAGCACAGAAACTCCAAAAAACGAAAAGCATTTATTAGAATCGCGCGATGGAAAATTATTAACAGAAATGCGCTTTCAATCCATAGAGGATTCCTTCTAAACATTATGTATGCATTCTCTGTTTATAATCCCATACATATCTAATTATATACATCGAGAAGATCTCTATGTAAATGCAGAACTTCCGTATGTGCGATGCCCATCTGTATAATTCATGTAATCAATTGGTAAATGAGAAATGTAATCTCGATAGCATCCAAAAACCAACACACATATGCCAACAATCTCACAAAAACTATGATAATAATAATTTTCTGCGTGTGTTGATAAAATGAAAAATGCGAGGACAAAAATAGAAGTATCATTAGCTGGTACATAAGTTTCTCATATAAATTTCATAAAGTGCCTCTTGAGCATTCAAATTACGCTCAATATTCCACAATAAATTGCTCTTCATTTTGCAATTAGCTTATATGGGGGGTGAATGGTTGGAGGACTTTGCCAATTGCCTGACTTTGTCCAGGAAATGAGCAAATGACGGAGAGTAATAATAGTTTGAATTGAATTGGCAAAAATTAACTCTTAATTCAAAAAAAGGAAAAAAGAATTAATCTTCTTCTAAGATTGCGTGAAAATCGATACTGGTTTCTTAATTTTGGTGTCACATTTCTCTCTTTATTATTCCGTTTTATTGGAAAATATTCTTCAAACGATCAAAGAACCGCCGGGGGTGTTCAGTAATCTGCGGACGAAATTTAACTTCCGCTTAATCCACCTTTACAAACCTAAAGAGATAAAATAAATTAATAACGATTTCCTGTTTAGGGAAAGCGGGGAATGTATAATATATAACGTAAAATATAAGGGGACAGTACATTTTCTTAAAGATAATTTCCAATAAGAGAGTAAATGGCGCTGAAAATCATAAACCATTTATAGTTTTTCTAGATAGGGGAGGGTGGGGTAGTTTTCGACGAAAATTTGATGTTTTCTTCAAAGGTGTTCAATGAAATGTCAATAAAGTGTTCTGGGCATTTCTTATAGATTTATTTTAAAGAGAGATTTCTATATGCTGACAAACTGTCTTAGGGTGCCTTCCACTGTGGGGCACTTTCGCACAACTTTGGGGCACTTTCAGACATGCATTTTTTGAGCTCTAATTGATATTTTTCTTCAATGAGTTCTTTTTTAATGGCAAAAACAAGAAATATACGACTTTTTTGTATAGCTTGTAAAGTTTGAGAATGTCGTTCAATGCATTCAGCATAAAAAAGTTTGGTTATATTGACATATTCGCAGTAAACATCAAAAAGAAACTTTTTGCAGCTACTAGAATCACGAAATCCCACCAAATTTGCCGATTAGAAAGTAATATTGAACGGAAAAAACACTAAAAACGCACCTTTTTAGTCGAAACTTACAAAAACATTTTCAAGCACTTGAGGTTATGTTCTCTTTTGAACAAACGTAGATCCGCACTGTCACAATAGCTTCAAATATTATACGATAACATGATTTTTTTTATAATAAAAGAATAAACATTAAGCAAGGCTTATGCTTTAAGCCAGCATAGATTAAACAAGGCTAGCTTTAAAAAGCATTAAGGCTAGCTTTAAAAAGCTTTGAGATTAGCTTTAAGCTTAAGGCCCTTTACACACATGGGTTTAACCGAGAGAAGGTTTAGCCAGTTTAGAGCCGAAGACAGTTCAATCAATGACAATTTCAGTGTGACATCAATCTAAATTGTTGTTTTCTAAATGCTAACCCGCGTTTATAGTGTTCTCAGCGAGGAAATCTTCTCGAGGATCAGCCTGTGTCTATTTTGGCCCTAAGACAGGGTTAAAACACCCTTAAGGGTAGCCATGAGTTTAAGGAAGGCTTGAAGCAGTCTTAAGACTAAATTTAGGCATTAGGCTAGCTTTAATCATGTGTTATCACACGTAAGCTACTAGCAGATTAATTGGGAGATTAAGTGCTAGAATTTGAGAGAAGAGAGAGAGTGAGATGACTATATATTTCTCCATATGTCAAATGTCATTAAATGTAAACAAAGGAAGAAAATTGCGCAAGAAATTTCTGCTAAAAAGTGATTTTATTGGCAAATCTGGTAGATTTGTGTCTTCTTCTTTATTTTTTCTACAAAAAAAGACAAAATGTTCTTTTCCGGATGGAACTGTTTCACCCTCGGCTGCGTTCCGTGAACATATGATGAAGAATGAGGTTATGAAAACTGCGAGAATCGCACGAATATTTTTCAAGCAGAAAAAATGACAACATATTCAACCAATCAGGGACGTCCTTATCAGATTAAAAAGCAACTCTATCTTCTCTCTTCTAACACATTCAAAACCATTGAAGAGTGAGATGCCAGATTAATTTAATCTGTTAATTCATCAATTAATCTGCTAGTAGCTTGTGATAACACGGTTATGGGTAGCATATAAGTTTAAGAAGTCTTAAGACTAAATTTAGGCATTGGGCTAGCTTTAATCATAAGCCACTAGATTAAATTGACTCAATGTCCGGAAATGCCCCATTCTAGTGTCTAAATCTGCCCCACGTTTAATTATATTGTTTACCACGGTACAAATGAATCTAATTAAGCTTAAATTAAATAAGATAAACGTATTATTCTCTCTGAAATAATAAAATGCAGTGTCTGGAAGTGCCCCCGTCTGAAACTGCCCCATCCTACCCTATATTTGAGGCTACAAATCGGGGCAGTTTCAAACAAAGCATTGCTATGCAATTAAAATCAGACTGTTTAAAAATGCAAGTAATCATTCAGTTTCTCAGGAGATTAAATAGAATGTCTTAATACATTTTTAAGAAGGTATTCCGCTTGAACGAACAATTTTCAATCTAATTTCCCTTTCTCCATAAAATTAGATTACATTCATGTTTTTATAACTGGTTATTATGAGATGAGTTATGATTTTCTCATAAATAACATGTGAAAGTTATGAGAAAATACCCTCCCATTGACTTGATTTTCTATTGGTTTTCTACGGCGAATATTCCAAATTCTATCATGAGTTATTTGCCCCTGAGTCACTTCTTCATCTCAGCCCCAACCATTTCCGAACCAGAATATCCGCCCCATTTCCCCAAACCCCCCATCCCGACAAACATCACAGTTTTGGAGGTGCAATTCTCAGCTTTTAGTCATATTTATTCGGAAAAAAGCATTCCAGCTTCCGCAAGTTTTGTGGTTTTGTTGGGATTTTTCTCTTCAGCGCCACGTTACAAGTTCATAATCCGAGCGCAAGCAATTTACATAATACATAAAAAGGAACTTTGTTAAAAAATGATTTTTGCAACATTTCTAAAGCTCCAACATGGGAATTGCGCGAGTGAGTATGCTACATATGTAAGCATATTCTTTGCGAAATGACTTTTTTGCGGCTATACCTACTTGCTGGAGGAGAATAGTCTGGCTTTGGTGTTAAAGTTTGTGAATTGTCTATAAATAGTAATATAAAATTACATTCCTCACAGAATATTTACCTTAGAGGCGTAGGTGTTACCGTGAAAAACATTTTCCATTTACTCCAAATGCCCTATGTAACATATGTAATACATGAGAATGTGAAATGCCTCGCTTGTGACAATTGAAAATGTGCTAAACCAGAAATAAATCGGAAGTGTGTGGGTATTGGAAATTAATTGAAAATCGTCGTTAATATATCAATGAGCTGAAAACCTGGGATAATTTGTTTTCAAGAGAAGAGAGAGAAGGGGTTGGGAAATGCTCATGATTTCCTCACAAATATAATTTCAACACACAATAAATATATAATTGTTTGGTTTTAATAAAGCACAAAAGAGAAAGTGTAATATAATGATAAACAGCTCTGAACATGATGAATACGTTCGACATGATAAATAAAGTGATGTCGACGAGCGCGCATTTGGACATGGCGTACACAGTGTCTACAACAACCATTAAAAATAATGTGAATGATGGTATAACATTGTTGGAGGATTTGTCCAAGTTACGTGCAAGTGCGAGCACTAGTGCCACAATTGATATCATTTATGAGACAACGTACGCCACGACCAACCGTACGGCCGATGGCACAAAAGACCGTCACATCAGTGCACTGTATTGGACAGATATCGCACTAGTGACCCTCTTCATCATTCTCATTGTGATAACAGTGATTGGGAATACCCTTGTGATATTGTCCGTGATCACCACGAGACGCTTGAGAACTGTGACCAATTGCTTCGTGATGAGCCTCGCCGTGGCTGACTGGCTCGTCGGCCTCTTTGTCATGCCACCTGCAGTCGCTGTTCACTTAGTGGGTGAGGAGAGACACATAGTGTTTGCACGCCCCACATAAATCCCCCCAAAACTGATAAGCTCCAAAATTAGACTTACATATGTTTGTATTATAGTTTTTCAACACGTCTTTTTGATCTCCCCCAACATTGCAGGTTCATGGCAACTCGGGTGGATTCTATGTGATATTTGGATATCACTGGATGTTCTCCTCTGCACAGCATCCATTCTGAGCCTATGTGCCATTAGCATAGACAGGTGAGAGGGATGCATGCTAATAGTTTAGCGAGAAATCTTAATAGACATACTCAAGTGAGTTGCACAAGACATAATTGAATACGGCTGCTGGTGCATAATTCACCAAGCACTATATTCCATAAAGGTCTGTTCCGATAAAATATGGGCAACAAAAATGCATTTAAAGAACTTTAAATTATGCTTTAATAGAGATATTTTATTCCTGAGATGAAATGGTTGGAGATAGAACCTTCGTATCTTCGGGAACCCCCCCCCCCCCCCTAAATTCGATATAGAAATCATCATTTGACTCTTAATTCTTTCATAAAATTGATCATAGGCAAAATTTATAAAACTTTGCCTCACTGAAAGAAAAATTGGTAAAAAGTTCGTCAAAGGAGGTGAAATTTGTATGAAAATCAACGATTTCGGAGGTAAAAAAAAGATTCAGGAAATCCCCCAATTTGTATAGAATAAATAAAAAGAACTGTAAATATTATTTTTCATTTTTTATTTCTGAAATAATTAAAACCAAGGGGGAGATATTATGGTTAGAACTATGGAAGTGCGTGTGAGCTTTGAGAAGTGAAGTAAAAGTGTTCAGATAACTCAAGTAATTTTGAAAGCTTCCAAGGAAGAGCTAGAGTTTTTGGGAAGTTCTTCCAGAGCCCTTAATTTTTTAGGGGCTTTTGAAAACTTTCAAGAGCTTTTAATGAAGTTCCTAAACTTTTCAAAATGTAAGCTTGGATGAAATCTTTTTAAAATTGATGTAAAGTTCTCAGAAATTTATGAGTTTTGAAAAAAAAAAATGGAAAGTTTGTATAGCTTTCGGATGATTTTAGAGCTTTTAAAGTTCTCGCTTAGCTTTTGAAAATTCAAAACAGCTCTTGCAGATTTTTCGAACACTTTCATAGAAAGCTTTTGAAACCTTTCTGATTATAGAAGCTTTTGAAAACTTTCTTCGAAAGCTTTTGCAACCTTTCTTCGAAAGCTTTTGAAACCTTTCTTCGAAAGCTTTTGAAACCTTTCATAGAAAGCTTTTGAAACGTTTCTTCGAAAGCTTTTGAAAGCTTTCTTCGAAAGCTTTTGAAACCTTTCTTCGAAAGCTTTTGAAAGCTTTCTTAGAAAGCTTTTGAAACCTTTCTTCGAAAGCTTTTGAAAGCTTTTTTAGAAAGCTTTTGAAACCTTTCTTATTATAGAAGCTTTTGAAAACTTTCTTCGAAAGCTTTTGCAACCTTTTTTTCGAAAGCTTTTGCAACCTTTCTTCGAAAGCTTTTGAAAACTTTCTCATAAAGCTTTTGAAGCCATTCTTCGAAAGTTTTAGAAACCTGCTTTAGAGCTTTTTCAGAAAGCTTTCTCACGACACTCACTTAAAAGGCTTTCATAGAAAAGTTATTTAGAAAGCCATGGAAACCTTTTTAGAAAGCTTACTTAGAACCTTTTCTTAGAAGGCTTTCCAAAGATCTTGGAAGTGTTGGAACTTCCAAGTTGGAAGTGGTGTACGTCTTTCTGACCATAATATCCCCCCTTGCTAGTAATTGTTCCTGATTCTCTTCAATTCTCAGTCATTTAAGTAATTTCTCAACAACAACAAAAAAGACTCCTTCTAACAGACAATTCTCTGTTGGGCGCTCTCTTTGGGGTGGCGGGGGGGGGGGGGTTGGGTTGCGCGTCGTGGCGTCGCGTCGGAGCCACGGCGCCATCGATCGTGTCTGGGACGGGAGGGACTGTGGATGCACATGCACGGACTGCAGGGCGCCACCTGTTGCTCCTCCCATCCACACTCCAATGCTTTGCGCACACAGACACACACACACGCGAGAAAAAGAAAAGAAGAATGCGAGGGGGCGGGGGCGGGAGGGCAACGCAATTAAAAATGGTAAGAAAAAAAAAACTCACCCCTATCTGCGAATTCAATGATCTCCTGGGTGCGCCCGTAGAAGTCATCCGTGTCATCGGCCCGGCGTCGTGAGCGCATCTGTTGGGGCTCCGACGCCCGGAAGAGGGTCTCCATGGCGAGTTGTTTGGGCAGGGCGTGGGTGATATTGGGTGGCGCCGCCATGCCCAACTTTCCCAATATCTGCTGCTTGATCGCCTCCAGTCGCAGGGCGTCGGACGCAGCGCCCCGACGGCACTCACGACACTTGGCCGGCGTCTCGCCGCAGCCCACGTGACAGCGGGCATGGGGCCCACCCAGCACCAACACCACCACCACCATCGCCACACCGAGGCGCGTCACAGCGTGCGGGCAGCGCCAGCTGTTCATGCTCGCCCTCACGCACGCATGCCGGGTCACTGACGGAGGGTGTCTGCTCGCGCGCTCGTGTTTCTCGCGGCCCGTCTGCTGTTGTAGTCGAAGGGGGTTGCGTGTGTGTGTGTGTGTGTGGGCGGAGGGGGGCTGGCCGAGGGGGAGGAGTTGGGGGGAAAGAGAGCTCGAGGGGGGCGCAACCGGACAACGCGACTCACTCGCACCGAGCGTCGCGATGCGAATGACATGTCGGCCGACGTTGAGGCGCCACGCCAAGCGACAACGGCGCCACGCAAGCGCACAACGGGCATCAGTGCAAGTACAAGGGGTGGGGATGGGGAGTGGGGGTATAATCCTTCCCCTCAGAGATGAAATCACTGAACAGGTTTGGCAGTTGGACTTTTGTATATTTACATTCAAATGGTCAAATGTCATTTCGGCTTACAGTCCACTTTGACAGCTTTGACAGGCGGATGCCGTCAAGCAGCGTGCTCAGTTGTTTTCCGCGGAAAATCGGTTTCCTCGAGCCTGGCAGACATTGGACAAAACACATTAAGACGGGAAATTCGTTTCAGTGAGAAGGATATTCGGGAATTTGAGCCGGAAAATGGAAAGAAGCTGCTAACCAGATGGCGCGCAATGAGGAAAACAAAGAGATTGTGTCTCAGCTGTGAAAATAGCCAAGGGGGAGATATTATGGTCAAAAAGGCGTACACCACTTCCAGTACATCAACTTTTTGTAGGAAAAGCTTCCCAAAACTTTAATTTGGAAACTTTCAGTTTCTCTACTAAGTCTTCTAAATCTTATTAGAAAAAAAAACCTTTCTAAAGCTTTTTAAAGGAGCTTTCCAGACTTTTTAGAGCTTTCTAAGATATGTTTTTAAGAGAGTTTTCTGGAGCTTTTCAAGAAAGCTTTATAGAGCTTTCTAATGAAGTTTTCTAAAGCTCTCTAAAAAGCTTTCTAATATTTTCTTAGAAAGTATTCTTAAAGTTCTTAAAAAAGGCTTTAAATATATAAAAGCTTTCAAAAATTCTCATAAGATTAGCGAGAGCTTCAAAAGCTCTAAAAGCGTCCGAAAGCTTCACAATAATTCTAGATTTTTTTTAATTGCTCGTAAATTTCAGAAAGTGTTTTACAGGAATTTTAGAAAGCTTTCAGTTGATCAAGCTTATATTTTTAAAAGTTTTTAAATTTCCTTTAAAGCTCCTGGAATTTTCCAATACCCAGCCAGACAAATCTCGCTGGTGAGCTTTTCTCTACACCCAGAGCTTTTGGTCATGTGATCAGAGCTTTTGAAAATGGCCGGCCATTCTGTCAGATAGTTCGAAAAGTGAGTTCGAGGAGGAGGACGCTCTCCAGGTAAGTTAATTTTTTCCCATTTTCACGCCTTTTCTCCCTGAAATTTTAGAAAAGAAATGTTTTCACACTTCTTTCCTGATGTTTTTCGTGAGAAAAAGTCTATTTCAAAGGTGTTGAAGAGTGATTTTTGGTATTGAGGTTAGGTCTGTGGGAATCGAAGACTTTTGGACTTGTTTTCAGCCCAAAATCGGTGTCTGGGTAAAGACAAAGCCCTTCAGATACTTAATTGGGCAGCTGGGGAGCATATCTTGGGGATAGATTGCATTTCCCACCCACCAAGAAGGAGTATTTGTAGATAATTTCTAGATATCCTTAGAAAACTATCTGTAGAGAACCCCTTTGACTTTTCTACCAGATATCTTGCAGATATCTACAGAGAAGCCCTTTGGTTTCTCAACAGATATCTTATAGATCGATATATGGGAAAACGATGTAGAGCATCATCATTTCCTGCTGACTGAAGAAGTGCCCCTCAATACATCTGAGAACCCGAAGTACACGGCTGAGATCATGTTTGAGACCTTCAGTGTGCCCGGCGGACTTTATCGCCGTGCAGGCTGTTCTTGTGCTGGCATCGGTATCGTGCTGGACAGCAGAGATGGTGTGACAAATATGCTTCCCGTGACGGAGAGCTACGTGATTGGTTCCAGGCATCAAACGCATCCTCATACCGGTCGCAATATCACCTCCATCATCCAGATCCAGAGCTTTCTTAACGAAGTAGGGAAATCCTGCAGGATCTCTTCGTGCCGAAGCCCAAGAGATGCAACAGGTAATTTGATAGATTTATCACTATTGGGCCTTTGGGAAGTTTTTAACTTAACCTATTTCACCTTTTTAGCTCATCAAGCTGATCGCTATATGCCAATGTACTTCTGGACACCGATCCGAATGGTAAAATTCCCGTGAGACTGTGAAAAACCGCCTAAGACTTGTAAATTTATTATTCATTGTAAAAATGTATTTTAATCACTAATTTGCTGTAAAATTGGTAAGCAATTACCACTTTTAAAGCGAATTAGCAATATTTAAATAAAAAAAATGAATAAAAGTAATATTTTAAATACAAAATAACGAATTTTACGGGGCGATGCAACTTTGTATTTCTATTTTATTATATGGATTTTGAATTATAAAATAAAATCACTTAGCATTTTATTTTATAAAATAGAGAAAAAGTACAAAGTTGCATCCCCCCTTAAGATATCTATTTCAACAAAAGCCAATAGATTATTTCAGCTCTTCATAAAAAATTACTTTTCTTATAAAACGCGACAGTGAATTCCCCCAATGTACATATTTCCGTCTTTTGCCAGGATTAGCTTTAAACTCCTATAAAATATTCACAGTATCGTGTGAGAACTCTCTCTGTCTCTCTCAAAAATGACTCTCTAGAGAGAACATGGTGTTGAATTCCGCACATCTTATTTTACAAAAACACCCATAACGAATGTGTTTGCCTTATTTAATTATAGTTCCATGTTTTCCATTTAAGATGCCTCGTTTGTGTTGCATCCCATCCCGCCCTGATCTCGTTGCTCCCGCATCGGCGCGACAAGAAAAGAATTATGAAAGTTTGAAATATTTATAGATTTTACGCAGAGTTCGGGAGGAGAGAACAAACAGTGAAACACAATGCCGCCGAATCTCAAAATAAAACACCTCAATGGGCCTCGTGGGGCTGGTTTGGAGGAGTCAAAACATCAGGGGGAGGCGCGGCTCACCTGTCCTCGCGATTCCCAGAAGCTGAAAAAACGCACCCGGAAGCACCTCTGGGGGATCCTCAGGTGTTGATTGCACTTGGATGCTGTTTATCACAAAAAGACACGATATGGCTGGTTGTTTGGGGTGTTGCTCT
>CAKKOB020001570.1:0-20612 GCA_918844115.2 Phlebotomus perniciosus
AATCGAAAAAGAGATTGAATTTATTATAAATTAAATTAAAAATTTTGGTCAAAGCTTCAAAGGCTTTTTTAAAGCTTTTTAGACCTTTTTTCCAAAGCTCTTTAGAGCTTTATTTTCAAAGCTTTTCCAAGCTTTCTTTCAAAGCTCTTTTAAGCTTTTTCAAGCTCTTTAGAGCTTTTATTTCAAAGCTCTTTTAAACTCCATTTCAAAGCTCTTTCAAGCTTTCTTTCAAAGGTCTTTCAAGCTTTCTTTCAAAGCTCTTTTAAGCTTTTCAAAGCTCTTTTAAACTCCATTTCAAAGCTCTTTTAAGCTTTCTTTCAAAGCTCTTTTAAGCTTTTTTTTTAAAGATCTTTATATTATACTTAGTTTTCTTTCAAAGTTCTTTAAAGCTTCCTTTTAAAGCTCTTTTAAGCTTCTTTTAAGCTTTTTTCCAAAGCTCCCTTTCAAAGCTTTTTAGAGCTTACTTTCAGCGCTCTTGAATAAGTGCTGGAATTATTGGGAAACTAATAACTCCCTCTTGGTATTCAATATGATTTCTCTGAGTGTAGTATTTGGATGATTTTTCCATGATGAGAAATTTGTCTATGTGTAAAGCATCTACGAGGAAGCCCCCCTCTGATGGAGATAAAACATCTTTCGTCATAGCATCGGAATGGCTTATTTGTCCGCGTGGATTTTATTGTTATTGTTGCGATAACTCTAAGAAATCGATATGTCACAAAATAGGATATGATTATTAGCGAGACTATTAAGCCTTTATTAGTGTCAATTTTGTCTCATTTTGTTGTTGATCTCCTTCCTATATGGAAAAAATCGCGCAACAAAAGAACTTCTCCAAGTGCTTCCCTGCGATGCACACGGAGAATGCGTCATCTTGACCAATAGAGCAACATTCTATCACGGAGAGAAACTCCAAAAGTGCGAAAATTGGCTCGCATGTCTCACACGATGTGGAGAGAAAATCATGCAATTGCCATAGAGTATTAACATAATTGCACTAAGCGCCATTAATTTTCCAATCTAATACGGAGAACCGTAATGTCATCGCATATTTAAATATTTCTCTTGGTGTTAAATTTATGGAGATTATATTCAGAAACACATTACAAACACGATAACAACAATAAGGTGTCGTGGAATTAACTAATAAATCTCTCCAAGCGCCAATTTTGTCAAGCCACGGATGAATTTTCATATATTATAACAGACGATCATGAGATGACAAAAAAAGAATGATCGCTGGCTAAATATCTGAAGATCGTCACCACAAAATGATCGCACGCGACATTCGTGGAAAAAATTAAAGCTATATAGTGCTTTTTTTCTCTCTGACATTTAGATCAAGAATGTGTCTATTATAAGCTTATTTTTTGCCCAGTAAAAAATCCCACTAAGCATCGCGGTCATCACTCAAGTCACCTGTAGAATCTCGAAATTCTTTAGCATCTCACCAAAGCACCTCTATGTTGGCCGAGAGGGCGGAAAATGGGCACAAATTGGAGGGAAAAAGACGACTCACGGAGGCACGATGGCGCTTTTTTTTCTCCACCCAATAGCCACTCAATCACTTCTCGTCTGATGGAATTTATTTGAAAGTCTGTATGTGTGGAAAAAAAAGAACCACGAAAGGAAAATCTTGTGCAACAACAAGTTGGTGAAGTTCCACCTTCAAGAGAGAGAGACTCCACGACGAGGAATTCAATTTGCTTGGTCTCTGCGCGCGCGAATAGCGTCCCACAAAAAAGATCATGGCACAGGTTGGCAAATACAGCAAAAGGCCAGACACGTCTCGGGTAAAAATGCTAAAAACGCCAGAGATAATTATAAATGCAAGCTGCAATTTATAAATTGCTCTGAATTCTCTTCACTGGAAATCGTCAAATGCACTCGTCAATCAGGTGGAGTGTCTTCCATCTTGCGGCTGTGGGTAACTCTTTTGTGGAAAACGTGAAAAAAATCACAAAGTTTTCAGACTTGGGGCTCACAAGTGGAGTCTTTGTGAGCACATTTTGTCGCCATGGAATCAAATTCTTGGTCAATTTTTATCGAAATTCATGAGGTCACCCAATAGAAAAATGCGTCTCGCGAAATATATAGTCGCATTATCATCTAAAAGATGCGCACTGGGAAAAATCGCAGACTTGGAGTTAGTGTTTTAGGCCTATTTATAGTATTTTCATCATATTTTTAAGCTTTTTTATACAAATAGTAAAATTTCATAGACATTTGAATGGAAATGCGTGTGAGCTTTGAGAAGTTCTTCCAGAGCCTTAAAGCTCTTTAAGAACTTTTGATTACATTCATGAGCTTTTAAGGAAATTGCTTAAATTTAAAAATGTTTAAGCTAGTTAAACTAAAAGCTTTCTAAAATTGATGTAAAGCTCGACAGAAATTTACGAACATTTAAAAAAAATTATAATACTTTCGGATAATTTTTCATTATAGAACTTTTGAAGTTCTCGCTAGGCTTTTGAGACTTCTAGAGAGCTTTTGCAAATTTTCTTGAAACTTTTATAGAAAGCTTTAGAAAACTTTTTCAGAAAACTTTAGAAACCTTTCTTGGAAAGATTTAGGAATCTTTCTTAGAACGCTTTTTTTTGGGAAAGCTTTCCTTGAAAAACTTTCTTAGAAAGCGTTCTCAGAAAGCTTTTGCGATTGCTTTCACAGAAAGATTTCTTAGAAAGCTTTTTTAAAAAGCTTTTTTAAAAAGCCTTCTTAGAAAGCTTTTTTAAAAAGCTTTTTTAAAAAGCTTTCTTATAAAGCTTTCTTAAAAAGCTTTAGAAGGCTTTGTATAGAAAATAAAATTGATAGGATGAAAGTTCTTCAAAGCTTTCGAATTGGAGCTTTAGGATCTTTTCAACAACGGGGTGTATGTCTTAACATAAATATGTCTCTAATTAAATTTAACTCTTCGTCACCCACTGTTTTTAACTATTTCCTAAATATTATTATACCTATACGCATGATTTTCATTGTAATCATGAACCTTATGAAAACATTTCTGACTAACAAGAAGCCATTGAAAGCATTCGAGATAATTTCTATGAGACATCCGACATATGGTTTCATCGCCATCAAGTCCAATTGCAGCAGAAGAGCAGCAAAGTATGAGAATGAGGCAGAATTTAAAATAGATCATCAATGATTAATCACGAAATTTTTGGATTTCTTTCAAATTTCCCGCAGACCGTTTTTTGGCAAACGCCAGCAAAAATGGATACCAAGTGCCTCTCCTCAAAAGTCTCCATGCGGAATCGAAGAGATGGCCAAAGAGGACTCACACGCATATTTTTTCACGGTTCTCCCTTGTCCGATGCAGTGGGCATAAATTTTCCCACAGTGAATTATTTTATGCAAAACAATGACATCGTATGTAATCGTCTTGCATATCTCCGGGGGATGCTGGGACTGGCAGACGGAAAAAATGGAGCGAACAACCTAAATCGGAAGAGCAAATAAAATAGCAAAGAAATGGAACTTTTACGCATTGACCCAGAAGTTTCAACATTCCAAGGGGTTTCTCAATTCAATGGGAAGACCACAATGAGAGTTCAAGGGGATCGAGGTAAAATGAATTATTTCATCATAGAAAGTTATTGAAAATGTTTTCAAGGCTTCAAAAAGGTGTGAAGTGATATTTCATTATTTGGGTCTGGAGTAATTTCTTAACAATATATTATTAGAAATTTTTTCTTATCCTCCCAATAAATTAATTAGTCACAAGAGTATCAGCTATTCAGTGTTTATTGCAATGTTGTGGTCACTCGACATAGTCATGATGGACAATTGAGGCGAGTGAGAGAGTTAGAGATTTGATCATGAATTGCATCCAATTGCATTAAATCGGGTCAAAAAGAGTTTTTTTTCCAAGCAAGGGGGAGATATTACGATCATAAGTGGTGTACATGTAAAAAGAAGTGCGCGAGGGTGTTAGGAAGTGGAAATGTTTTGAAATTATTATAATCTGTTAAAAAATTTCTCAAGATTTTAGATAGATTTTTCTTTAAATTTGAAATCAGGAGCTTTATGAAGTTTTTTTTTTTGAAAAGCTTCAACTAATTTTAATTTAAACGATAGATATCATTAAAAGCTTTCTCATTTTGCAAGAATTTTCAAAATTTCAAACAGATTTTGGGTAAATTTGCGAGATTTAGCAATTCATTTAGAATTAAGTTCATTATTTAAAAAAATTGATTAAAAATTTCAAAAGCTTTCAGAAGCAAATAAACATAAGAAGTTAAAATGATTTGTTTTTGGAAGCTTTCATACAAAATGTAGAAGTATTGGAACTCTTGCACATCATAATATATCTCCCCTTGCCTTTTTGTCATCTTTTTGCTATATGCTGAATTATGCAGAGACACGCAGGACTGGCTAAGAGACTGAGAGGGAGGGGAGTAATCCAAAGTTTGTTCTAGATATCACTTCTTGGGCTGAATTGGCTGATTTTCATTGATGATTCATAAAAATCTCTCCCATTCATGTGGTCTCGCGCGCGCCAGGGGGACGAGTGCGTGTCGTGAATGAGGGTGATTGAGCCACGCAGTGACTCACCCTTCCATTTGGGTTGGCGCGAAAAAAGGAAGAAACTGCTACGCAGGATTGGGCAGTGCCTACGTCAGAGTGAGGAATGACGCAGAGAAAAGAAGCGAGATCAGTCACTTGTGGGGAAAAGGAGAGACGCTCAGAGGCGCCATCGAGATGAAAGAAAACGTCGAACACACATTTGGAATATGAAAAGAAGTTGCAATTATCCATAAATCCCATATTAGATAGCAATCTAATAAATTTTCCAAATGCTGAATTCAATGAGCTCCAAGTTGAATTAAATTTAGTTCATGGTGCCAAGAATTTTTCTTGCCTTGTCTCCTATTCACCAGCGATTGAACGAGAAATGCCCATTGAAAATAAAAAAAAAAAAACACCATCATCGATTTGTTGAATGAAAATTTTCAATTTGCAGTATTTTAAAACATTACTATGGGGTCTCTTTTTCTGGGACATGAATGGCACGGGAAAAAAACTAAGGCATGGCATAGCGTAACGCGTGCAGAAATGACGTTTAATTACACGTAAATTCAAAATTAATTACCGGGTTGGGAAAGATCATAAATTATTGGGTATTGTGAGAACGATCGCCAAGATAATAAATAGACGTAATAAAAATAATTAAAACTATTCCATATGGCATATTTTATGAAAACCCCTAATTTGAAATGTATAAAGACTATTTCAATATGTAAATGCAATTCTTATTTATCGTTTACTTCAGTGGAAATATCTAAGTGTCTAGCCAGATACTTTGAAGCAAGCCAATCAACGTCATTTTCAATTTATTGGAAGTTTTCAAGGAATTGAGAAATCTTCGTATTATCCGTAATGAATCAAATGTTCATAGATTCACTACTTCTTCAACAAATCTGTATAGAGCTTTTAAAACTCTTATAATATACTGCTTTATAGTCCAATGTGACCCTCCGCTCCCCTATACAGTCGCATAATGTGCGAAGAGAGTTGTTTGGAAAATAATTTAGCAGTGCAATAAAGTGCTTTCAATTGATTCGTTACGTTAATTACTCGGGAAAATTGATTTGTTTACGGCATTTTCGATGAAATGTAAATATTCTCACTGATTAAATAATTTTATTGGGTTACACCAACTGAAATAAAACAGATTAATTTGCAATCTCAAGTTGCACTTATTGATTTATCAGGATGCATCCATTCGATTCTATCAGAGTCAACGACAAGCGGTCCCCGCATAGAAGAGTCTCTGAACTGAAAATGTTTGTTATGATGGAAAAATTGTGAGAAAAGCGTGTTTGAGGGGAAAATAAATTCATAAAATGTCTCCCAAACGAGCAATAAAGTGTCTTCTCATGATATTTTCTATTACATCCCAACTTACATCTCAAGAGTCCATAATTCGCCCATTTCCATCGCTAAAAATTCACATTTATCAAAATATAATAAAAATTTGCAGCAATATCTGTCGCTCTTGTTGTGTAACAATTTTTTCTTCTTGTTCTTTTTGGTGAATGAGAGAAGGGCGAATTGTATTATTGTGTCGAGGAGTTATTGGCAATTCTTCAAAATGTGAATTAAGAAGTTGTCTGGTGAGTGGAAACAAAGGAGGATGAAGAGATTTTTAATGGATATCCGAATGCCATTGTTGTCCAAATCCGCACCCTTCCTCACGCTCCTCACGAGCAACAATGGCACAATTGGAGAGTCATGTGTCTGCAAAAATATTCTTCTCCCCGAAGGCACTAAGAGTCATAATCCAAAAGTCACCCACACACAACTAAGATTATCCAAACACTCAATAGTCACTTCATTTCTTGATAGATTTATGCACAATTTCTGGGACAAGGATATTACAGCTTCATTGCAGTCAACATATAAAAAAGTCATCTCGCGCGACTCTCTTGTAAAGCATTATGGAACAATTGGAATTAATAATGAGTTTATGTCCCATTCCAATGGCACTCATTTTTTTTTCTTCTATTGCGGAGCTTTTTATTCCTCCAGCATCTCATAAGGCACTCAAATAAATTTCACGCGGTTTTCTCTTTCTTCTTGGTGCCAAAATGGCCAAAGAGGAACTTGCGACGAGAGGATGGTGGGGTAAAAGAAAAAAAAGAGGGAAAGTCTATGCAATTCATGTGATTCTCCATGTCACAGACGATTCGTCTCGATGGTCAGGAATTTACCAGATGAGAGAAATGAATGCGAATTGTGTGAATCAACATGCGGTAATTGAATTAATTGGTCACCCACGTTCGCAAATTCCTCACTTTGTCAACACATCTATGTCTTTTTGCCATGTCTCTGTGGGACGCTCTAGGAAGTCGCTCATGTCGCACACAGAGATTCAACATCGACGGTCCACGATTTATGATCTCGTGGGAAATCTCCTAACTCTCCCGTAGAGAGCTTTTCAAAGCTGAAAGCTTGATGGAATTTAATTTTACTTTTGACACTCAAAGATATTACGAACGGTTATAAATGTGGAAAATCATTTTTCCTGAGAAAATTTATAAGATTATGTAAATTTATGTTTGAATGGATGTAATTAATTGGTAACATAAGAGTAATTATTCATTTTATATTTAGAACACAAGAACAGTTTTGTGAGAGCACTTTGAATGCTTTTTTAAATGAGAAAACTTTAAGGAAAAGCGGCAATTTTTGTATTTGTATGTTTAAAATTAAGTATTTTGATATTAATAAAAGCTAGGCACGTATTTGAAGCGTTTTACGCATTTTAGACATGATCTTCACGCCTTATCCAAATATGATTATTCGAGTGTTAAATCATTCTACGATTCTAAATTAAGTTCTATATTTATCCAAGGGGGAAATGTTATGGTCAAAAAAACGTATTACCACTTCCCACACTTCCATATTTTGTAAAAAAAGCTCCTCAAAATCAAATTTGGAAGTTTTGGAGAGCTTTCGTCCTATCAATTTTAGTTTTTTATACTGAAGCCTTCTATAGCTCTCTAAGAAAGCTTTCTAGAGCTTTCCAAAGTTCTCTGAAAAAGTTACTTGAAAAAGTTACATGACTTATCTTAGTATTTCCATTTCACTTCCAAAAGCTCTCGTGCACTTCCATTCAAATGTACACCACTTCAGTCCATAATATCTCCGCCTTGATATTTATCGTGATTTAAATTTCAATTCGTTTAATTCATTTATTTATTCTTCTGCAAGTCTCTAAACTAAAATTTAAAGAGAAATTTTCGAAAAACTTCAAAAATTGCTTCAATATTTAAGACAGACTTTCTAGACAAAAGTTTAGCTGCAAATTTATAAAATTCCAAAAAAAATTGGATAATTATTTCAAAGCACTTCCAAATCTATAATGAACTCTCATCGTATAGTTTTACCTATAAAAACTATTTTAAAATGAGGTTTTCCCTCTCTAAAATCTCAAATTTCCCTCAATTTATCGATCATTTCAAACGCAACGCTCTTAACAATTTTTTTAACTCAATTTTCATGTTTGATTTCGTCTAAAAATCCCTTGTGAAATCCTTATGTATCTAATTGGTCTTTTCCGTATGTTGAACACAAAAGTGATATCAGAATGAAAAAAGAGCCAAAAGTAATTTCACAATATTGCGCAAATTGAGATCAATTGTGCACGGCAACGTGTTTTTCCCGCACAATTGGAGCATCTCCGAGAGTTGGAGCATGGAAATTTTTTTTTCCTCTGGGATATCTCTGTCTTGAATCCCGTCAGACACAACATCAACAGTCTCTGGGGCGTCATTTCCTCCTTTTTTGAAATTTGGACCAATGATGCTGTCTTTGATTTTGCGAGCAAGGTCAGTGATTGAGCCAAGAGTCATCACGGCGTGTTACTAAGCAGACGGAGAGTGATCGGGTGAAAAGTGGCTAGTCAATTTTCCCAATAGTGTGCCAAAACGAGGAAGGTGAAAATATGGGCAGGTGGTCCCATAAAGTCCGTCCATCTCGACCGCTAAAATAAACACCATGCGAACTGAGAGGAGAGTCTTCTCAAGACGTTTATACGATAAATTGCAAAATTGCGAGGGGCTAAGATCAGTGGAAAATTTTATTGCCAACTGGCTTGAAAAGGCGGCAATTCCTGCCTTTATCAGCCACAGAGCAGTTCATGGCTCTCTTTTGAGGCTTCTTTTGAGCTCCTCTTGTTCTTATCTCTTGCCATCGCAGTCTGGTCATTAGTAGTTGTCTGCTTTGTGTTGCACACGCGAAGTATATGGTTTAGGGTAAATCAGAATTATTATTTGTTTTTCGCTGTGATTTTTTTAAAGCAATTTATTAGCAAAATATAAATTAAACTAAAATAATTTTAGGATCATGAATACCCAGACCCCCTGACGTGATCCAGGATAGTCTTGGATGGGCCAACAAGGCAGTGAGAGATGTGCGACAGATGATATAGAACAGACTTTCAAGGTGTGTTCTGACTCAATCACTGATCCTCCTGGACACATGATTGCGCCGCAAATTGCAACAACGTTTCACTTATAGTCTCTAGCTCATTATCTGCCCCACCATCCCGCTGTGCCTCCCCGCGTGAGTCACCCGTATTTGACTAAATTATTTTTCCATTTGTGCGCTCTTGAGAATAACCACATAGTGGAGAAGATGTATTTTTAGTAATATTGGCAAATATTGGTGGATGAATCTCTAAAGGTGCTACTTGTTCCAAAAGGAACTGAAATTTGCTTTTCTTGCATTATTTAGAGATGAGACGTCTATTTGCCAACACACAATTGCTACACCATTTGCTCTCTAATTCATGTACATTTTTGCCTATTTTTTTATTTTTCGCCTCACAGAGCCTTAATTGTGTGTTCGAGGTTTGCGTTTGTTTGTAAATTTATGTTCTCAGCAGGGTGGAAAAAATCCATAGTGGAAAATTGTTTGAAAATTCAAATCTTAAGAGCTCTAGAGAGAATCTCTTGGCATTTGCTTTGGTAATCTTCAAAGTAATGGTGCTGTCACACGGTAAGTTCTGTCAATAGTTGAATGCAATTTAATTGCAAAACATATCAAATTTTCATCAAATATTAGTCTCTTGAGGGGAAACACAAGTTTTTTCTATGCTTAAAAGTCCCAGATTCAAATGAATGACACTTTTTGCTATTCTATTAAGTTTTTCAGGAAAATTCTTTTTAGACATTCTACTAAGATTCTGTAATTCCGCAGTGAATGGATATGAATGAAAATTTTAAGGTTTTCCACTTAAAAGAGCGCTTAATTAACATATTCTATTAAAGGAAGTAGTTAATAGACAGCTGTGTACCAACACCTTAAAAAAATAAGAATGCTATCTATGTAATTAAAATGTTATAATTCAAAATTCAGTAAACAAAAATTCTATTATTATTCCCAAAAAGATTATTATCTTAAAAAGAAACTCGAGATGTAAACAAACTACTCTACAATAGATCATCTCTACGGAGTATATCCAAAAACCGGAAAAACATCGAAAACATCGCAAAAACATAGAATAATATCGAAGAAAACATAGAATCACTCAGAAAGTGCATTGGAGCATTAAGCAAAGGCAGTCAATATCCATTAGGCAGTAAAATCCAGTGACTCTGGGTGAATAAGTGGCAGTGATCGAGACGCAAAAATTAATGATCTGCGCATCAGTGCAGTGAAGAGGCCGAAAAAAGTCCAATATAGGAGGAAATTGAAGGCAAAGAAGAAGCACGATCGCGAAAAATGAGTGATTTATCGACAAGCGCGTAGCACATACGCCTCACATGAGCGAGATGAAAGATCATCGAACATCGAAGTGTAGCACAATTGTATGAGCTCAAATATAATTAACAATCTAAGGTCACTTCACATACGATCATGTGTGTGAGACGAAGAAAATGAATAATTTATTAGAATATCTGGTGTTTTTTTTTCTTGGGCTGTTCTTATATTGCTAGTGGGGCTGTCATTTGGAATACATACGTGGAATTGTGGTTGTGCCTTTTTTCAATTTCCTCAATAATTCGCCTCTGCTGAGTGGTGCTCTGAGGAAAATTGTCGTCGTCAGCGGACATCTAAATTTATTTTATATTTGTGTGTCTCTTCCTTGCTGGGTCCACACAGACTCTCTGCCTGGCGATGAATTTTCTTCACCAACCCGCCGACCGGACTTTTCCGCGACAGCCTCGACTGATCGAAGGTGTATGCCTGGCGCGCGAGATCGTGTGGATCTAATAGACTTTGTGTCGATCTTTTTGCTATTTTTGAATCATACAATTCCACGTTTTATCAACACATACACTCTGTCACTTCTTCCCCACAGGCCGAGATATTAAAAAGAGAGCATTTAACCAAGTATAAAGAATATAAAAAAAAAATGCGAGAGAAATTATTTTTAGATGAAAGAATTGCCTCTTCACGGTGCTATTTTCGATGATGTATTTCAATATTTTCGCTTTTTATGCTCGCTCTGTTCCCTTTTCCTCGCTATATATATCTATATATTTTTTCCTTATGCAAAGAAAAGATTTCTCTCTTGTTGATTATCAACTCTCGTTGCAGTTGATTTACTGTCTTATTTCCTCGATGTCACCGGCATACAATGAACTAACCATATAAACAATTAACACACAACATTTCAACACTTGATGCAATAACAACATTATTATTGCCCTCGCCTGTGATTCACAGACATCAATTCTCTCTCTTTTCTCTCTTCACAAAACTTTTTGCACTCATTCAGTGTTATTTCGTGCACTCATCGCAGGATTACACACAGATCGTCACTGCTGATCTCTCTCTATATGATTATCACCCACGGAAATCAACGATAGTGGGTATGGGGTCCGTGCTCGCGATCTATCTTCAAGTGCCAGAGATCACAAACTCCACTGATCTTTTCGGAAATTTACTTCCTCAGGGGAATTATCTCTGTGTCATGTGAAATATTCACAGCACATTTATCAATTTGTTGCTCGCAGCTTCTTTTTGCGCGCTCAACCTTTTTCCGCTCATACGCGATTGTGTCGATCGTGTCTGACTCTGAGCTGATCGACTATTGGCAAGTCTCTCTTCGTATTTTCCGCTGCTGGAGAAAATTATTTTCATTGAAGTCTGGGGAGCCGAACACTCACCACTGCAACTCTCAAAGACAACACGCGAAAATGTCTTTATCGGTTCTCGCGGGACTTGACTTCTGGGGGCAACCCAGAGATTCCGGGCACACAAATCACAGATGAAGCACAAACACAGCTTCTTAGTCACCTTTATACTTGTTTCTCCCACAGTTCACCCTTTATATTATGGCACTTTTAGGGATTTACGCACAGATCTTGGCATAAATAGGGGTCACTCGACTCTGAGCAGTTGGGATTGTTAATAAAAATACAAAAAAAAGTCGTTGAAAAAAGAGATTCACGAGAATGGAGAAAAACGCGCGAAAATTCCGTCACGGTGCCTCTGGGCAGATAGGCCAATGCTGACTGGACGACAGTCGGACTGAAACTGTCTCTGGTGGAGCAGCAAGAGACGCTTCGAAGCCAGTCACCAGCTACAGGGCTTCACTATTCGCTAAATCCAACACACAGACACTATAAGAGCTTTCCCACATACCCGCACGAAAGTCACCCAATACATTTACCTCTCTCTCTCGCACACTTTCCCACACTCTTCGTGGCAAGTCTCACTGGGGCTGAGAGCTTGAAATCTGGCCAGGAACACCCGGATGGGGTGGAGTGGTGGCCCACCCCCCAAACAGCAACTATATGCTGTGACTCACGGAATCACCCCCGTGAAATTCTAGCCAATGGCATGCCCACGCATTCGTGGACCCACTGAGCACCCACTCCGGGCACTCCATCACATGCGGAGATAATCCACGTTGGGGAATTGTGTGCACGCCAATTTTCGTCACTGATTCGCCCTGAATGCGAAAAAAAGTCTACCACACGCAAATCCGCCAGAGTGATGTAATAAGTGCAGAGAAATGTGACGATAAGATTAGGCAAGAGGTTCTCAAATTTTGGATGACTAGAGAGAAATACTCGGAATTCAGCGTGATATTCGTGGAATGGGAGGAAAATCATGAAAAGAGTTCGTTAGATAAGAGAAGTTACTCATTTATTTGATGAGCCCCCAACTATCGGAAATCAATAATGAAAATCTGGGATTTAAAGAGCTTAAAAGATGGGATTTATCATCGAAACCATAGGTTTGGAAAATTTATAAATGTGGAAAAGAAAAAGTCGATGTTTTTGGAGATATGCCAGTATAATCACCAGTGTATGTGCATCTACAGAAGAAAGCAAATAAAATTGAAAATTTTAAACTCGAACTTCATGGTATGCTTTTACTTTATAAAATCTTATTACATTATTGCATTATTGCCATTATTGCCTTTAGACACTATAGAATTAAACGAAGGGACTCAGAAAATTTGTAATACAAGGTTAGCCTTTTAGCTTAATTATCATAATGCTCATATTCTTCGTCATAGGGGTCATAGGTATGAATACACTAAAGATTAATCCTTGAAAAGAATGAAGACTTTGACCTACCCTTTCATAAAACCTTCTTTTTTCAATACTTTTATCTGGCTGAATTTATGAGTTAAAGTTCTGAAGCTCTAAAATTTTTAGCCTAAGAAATATTGGACTAATAATGCTATGAAAATTTGTCCATCGGGTAAGCTACAAAGGAATTTTAGAATTAGAATTTAAAATGAGGAGATTTAGAATTATCTCCAGTAGCTTTGAGCAATTCTAAATGTAAGATTGCATTGACTAAAAAAACGCTAAACAAATTACTAAATTTAAAAAATTCTTACGAAAACTTAAGAGTTTTCTGAAGCTCAAGAATATTTTTTTAAAGTTCCACGAAATTTTCAAATTGACTTTGTTCAAGGACTTTTGAAATGCTAAAGCTCAGAAACAAACCCAAAATCTGTTGCGAAAGTTTTCAAATGCTCGTTTAGTTGAAAATCTAAGTAGGTAATACTAATTTTTCTTAATCCCATTAGAAAATGCATTTTACATTTTTATTAAAATTTCTAATGGCGCTGTCACACGACAACAGCTCAGCCAACAATTTCTTACTGTTGACAGGATTTGAGTGGAAATTTGATGATTTTCCACTGGAAAATGCCATTAAATAGCTTTTCAACAGTAAGAAATTGTTGACTGAACTGTTGTCGTCTGACAGCGCCACAAAGTTGTCAATCGTTTGCTTTATGCATTTTTTCATTAAAAATTCAATTAATGTTCCTTCGAGCACATTTGATCATAAAGGTCGCAAAACCCATTCTAATTTTACGTTGATCTGTATCTTTATTTATATGAAGGATATAATAAAGGCATTAGGCAAACATTGTGGTTAGAGGAGAGATTTTAATCTATTATTTGTCCCATAAGAAATCATCAAACCATAATTAAAAGATACCAAATCTAAATTTCATTCTGACGTGTAAGGTGAATCTATGATGTCAATGATGAACTCATTGAGCTTATCACTTATCAGAATTCCTTCTTTAAGCGTCACTAAATATTATAATTTATATGAGTGTTATTCATCGTAGCCCGAATTATTTTATGAAAGAATGTTATACAAACTCAATTTGCGTGAAAACTTTTAATGAATATATACAAAAATATTTGCATATTCCAGAGTGATGAGGCAATTATCACACACTTTAAGTAAATTACCGCGAAAAAACAATATTGATAAACATTGATGATCTATATTCCCTTCTGGGAAGCAATTAATACGCTATACGTGAGATATGGCATTTTTTATGCAGAAATTGTTGTGAGTTTCAACAACTGATCAATAAATTTGATATATTAGATCATTTCTTCGAATTCTGGTTATATTTTGTGCCTCTCAGCACTGCCTCCTCAAGCATTATGTCTCTTGAGAAGTTCAGTTCGTGCCTGAATTGCAAGTAATATAGAATGTGAAAAATTCTATGCTCAAAGAAAATCATTAATGTGCGAGTTTTGGATTTCACCCTCGTGGGAATTTTTTTTTCTCAGCAATTTCAGTTCCAAAATTTTCAAAGTGTCTCCTATTAAATTTTATGTACTGTAAGCCTTTAGATTAAGGTAGGGCAATTAAGGTACTCTGCATAGGGGTTTCTCAGGAAGGATACTTTAGTACCTGCTCTAAATTTGCAAAATGATTTTTATGATTCCAAAGAGAAGACTTAAAATCGAAAATAATCTCAGTTTTGTTGGTTTTTATGTCCTTGGCAAGAAAAATTTGCGCATTCCATACTTTAGAGTCTTTTCTTGATCTTTTTTCTTTCCTTGCAAGTGAAGACAAATGCAATTGTGGAGGAATTCCAACTGTTTTGAACTGGGTGGGATAATCATGTGCTTTAGCCTTCGACTTGTTCGCACTCTCTCTCCCCTGAGAGTGTGGTAAGCCATGGAGTGTTTCATATGGCAAAAGACAACCCATGGGTGGAAAGAGTTGTGACCACGGCGACTTTAAACTCGTTTATCTCGATGAAAAGAGAGGAGAATATATTGGAAATTGGTATTTTGGCATCTTTCATGATTTCAATTTCAAAATATCACGACCACATTCTCGAGACAAGGTGGCTGCCTTAATTGACTCTCGGCCACGGCATAAATTTCGACTGGTAAAAGAAGAGAAAGAGACACTATAACAGTTTTTCCATCACTGGCGAGGTGAGAAGCGGAAAAATTCTCGCGATGGCCCAGGAATCAATGATCAACATCTCGCGATGGACAAATCCGTCTCTTTGAGGTCTGAGATCAACAGGTGTTTAAACACCGCAAAATCTCAGCCACGAACCAATTTCTCATGAGACTGCGTGGTGTTGATCTCAAAATTGGTGGGTTTCATTTTTCATATATGCAAATCTCGCATGTGAAAAGCATTCCATCGAGGAATGCTGCCGTGACTATAAAAGACGGAGAGACACTCGAGTTACGCTATAAAATTCATCTCATTGTCATCTCATGGGTCTGGTTCACTGAAGCGGCCACTTCCTCATGCCTCCACCTTCTAAGATTCTGATGCAAGGACTGCCCACTGTCAAGCACGAGGACGAAAGGATTTTTGGCACAGACGAGGAGACCCCAGAGAGCACTTTTTGCAGTGAAGATTTTGGATGAACTCTATCTTTATGGAGTCCTTGATCGGCGCTCTATTCTTCTAAAAAGCTGGTCTTTTGGATGAGTGCACAAAATTGCAGAATTCGCTTCAGCTTTTTGGTCTTGAAAGCTCAATTTGATCTATTGAGCAATAAAATTGCTAGTTAAAGTAGAGAAAGCAAACATTTTTCTACTTTACATAGAGCTTTATGCAGTAATTCGTCAATTTTTATAAATTAAAATAATTTTAATGGAAAATTATTAACTAGAGATCAAGACGATGTACAAGTATTTAGTTACCAGATTTTGTAGAAAGTTCCCAAAACACAAAGTCTTTAAAATCTCTTCAATATTTTAACGAATTAAAAGGCAAAATAATGATAAAACTATTAGGTATAGGTACATACAAAATTTTGTAACTCAGGTATTTAAGCTCTGAAAAAAAAGCAAAAACTTTGGAAATGTCTCTAAAAGCTTCACAGAATTCACAAAAGCGAGGAAAGCTTTTAAAAATTAGGTTCAAAAAATTGTTACAAGTTTTAGAGCTCTTTCAAATCTTGTAAAAGTTTTATTATACAAAAAGTTCTAAAAATAATGCTAAAGCTTTGAAATTTATTCAGGTTTACCGTTTATTATTACAAAATTCAAGAGCTTTTTTCAAAAAATTCAAAAGCTCTATAAATTTTCAATTTGTTTTATTGCAAAGTTCTACTAATTCCTTATAGCTTATACCTTTAAATTATTTGAAGAAGTTGCAAATAAATTGCTAAAGCTCACAATCTTTTCCAAAGCTCCCGATAGGAAGCTTTTAAAATGTTTAAGTTCTCCTTGTCCACTTTCAAATATTCATTCGTACCTCCTAATCAAGTGTACACCACTTTTAGGCACATTGTTTCCCCCTTGTGATATTTTAATTCGATTTCACAAGTCCTTAACATTAATTCTTTCTGTATTTTTAACCTTCAACCTGAATTATTGGAGCACTCCACAAAGTGTCTTAGCTCTAGACATTTTTCCCGATTTCGTAATTTGAGAATTTTTCTCTTGGTCCACCTGCTACCTCTGCAACGAATAAATTTGCTTCGCAAATGCCTAAATACATAAATCTTGCAGGAATTTCCGTTGCACAGTGCATATTAATAGAACTAAGAAGTTGATTTTAGCCATATTTACCACCTGATAAGGAGATGTAAATTCACATTGAATATTTAAATTGGCAAAAACTTATTCAAACATTGATTGTCTATTTATAGAATGTTTCGGCATTGTTCAAAAACATTCATTTCACTACGTTTTCTTTTCATTAAGAAGTAAAGAGATAACCGTACAGAAAATGTGCGTCGAAAATTGCATAAAGAATTCCGTAAGTCAATTTCTTACTGATAAAATGAGTGAAATATTCCAAGAATATACATTTCGTTTGCTGGAGATTATTTGAATCCATTCTTAGAACGCATATATACTGAGTGGAAATTACCACAAGGAGAAGTTTTGAGAAGTAATATTGTACTTTGAAGATAACCTATTTTAGAAGAAAAGATAATAAAGAAAACAACAGGTGGTTTCTTTGTTAAATAAAAACCAATAAATGATCTTTTCTTAGAACTGATTTCTTTTTAATTATAGACTTTAATTTTTCTGGATATTCTTAGGATTTTCTAAAGATTTTAGGTAATTTTTAGTTTGACAAAATTTTATAATAGAAATATAAAAAATAAAATAATAAAACTTTTACACACATCTTTTGCAGTTTTTAATCTTCCTGGGAAAATTTTTGAGTAATTTTAAGAGCTTATAAGGCTTATAATAAAATTTCCCAGTTTTTCTAAGCTTTTTAAAGAAGAGCTTTTGAAGAATTTAGAAAAATAATTTAAAAGAAAATCTATTTTGAAAAACTATTTTAATGGTATTTATTTATGAAAAAGTTGTAGATTTGAAAAAACTTAAAAAAGGCAATTTGTAAAAAACAATTTAAGCTGAAAATTGCATAGAATCCCACGGGCAATTGTGCTGAAATCTCTCTGAATCAGACCACTCCTCACAGAGAATCCTTCGGCGGTTGATCTCACAGGTGGTCGCTGTGGGAGATGATCAGGGCGAGATGAGGGGAAGAGCCAGGAGTGTTCCCATCGGCGGGAGCAAAGAGAGGCCCTCTTGAAGGAGAAGCACAATAAAAATCATGACTTGTGTAATTAAGAGATAATTTATGTGAAGACTTTTTTCTCCTGCGTCTCCTTCTGCCTTTGTTTCTGGGCTGGTGGCATTTGCCGAAAAGCAAAAAAAAAAGAGGAGAAGAAAACATACATGACGAGGGACGAAAGAGGGAGACAGAGGAATAGAGACCGATGGAGATTATGGGGAAGAAAGTGAAATAAAAAAGATGTGGAAGGAAAAAACAAATTCACCACGTAATTTCCATCCGCCACAGTGACCAAAGTCAGGAGAGAGGGAGAATCAACAACAGACCCATTATATTTCATAGTTAGGAAGATTGCCGAGACCACCCGTAAAAGTGGCCGCCCTCCTCCCGGCGGAAGGCGGCCGAAGAGCGAGCATGGAGGAGAACAAGAAGATTACAGACAAATTTATCTCCCTCGGTGCGCCTCGATTTTAAAACAATGGCCCTCCACCCGGAGACCCGGGTTGGGAGCACAAGAGGGGCCACTGAGTGAGCCTCCATCATCGAGACATCACGACTCAATAACATCGTCATTCCTTTAGCCAAGAGCCACTCGCGGGAACCCTTTTCGGACTGCCGCGCATACGCCAAACACTCAACCAGGCAGATACTTCACGGACTCGTGACCACAACAGATCACTCTATAATGCATCTCATTATCAAGCATCCCAATTCCAAATGACTTCAATTGGCGGGAAAATTATTGTAAATTGGATAGTCAAATAAATAATATAGTTTTATATTAAACCGGTTAGAATTAGAAAAGACTATAATCCCTTGATTTTTGAAATCAAAGCATAAAATGTAAAAAAAAAACTGATCCTGTTTTCTAATTAAAACCCTTAAATCTTAATTATATTTTTTTAACCGCATATTTCTCTTATTCTCATTATTTTTCCCATAATCTCGCTCTAACCGTCATAAACCATCGTAAACCCGTTTAAAAGTCATTTTAAAAACCTTGTAAAATCATTGTAAATTCGTTTTAGAATATAGGTTTTACATAATTTACAAATTTTCAAATATTTTACGAATCAAATGATAAATCGCAAAGAAAATATGAATCACAATTGATTAATTTTGAAGTCAAATGAGGATTAGACTGAGATTAATCTTTTGTAATTTTGACAATGTAAACGCAAGTCCAATCCTTCTTGCTGAATGGAATTGGATTCGATTCAATCTGTCTTAATTATCCCAAAAAGGATCGCGCGAAAAGAATACAGTGAGGTACTCTGTCTAATCTAACCTCATTTAGATTGATCTAACACGATTAGATCGAATTTTGGGACAATCCAATCTCAACCTAATGCTACGATTTAAATGGCCTCAAATAAAATTTTTATTATTAATAATTATTTTTTGTAATAGGTTCACTGTCTACAAGATGTATTTACACATCTTTGCACTGTCATTACATTTGCACTGTCTATAAATATAAGGAAAAACAATAACAATAAGTGTCCCAAAATAGACTTTTAAAATATGTATTTGTTAAATATCTGCATTTAATTACCTTTTCTAAAAAATTGTTTGGTGAAAGTTTGTAAAAAAGAAATCATATTCCCATAGAAAATTACAAAAGATTTGTAAATGAGTGTTCCAACAAAATGTTTGCCAAAATTTGCTCATTTTTTGTAAAACTTTAGTCATTTCCAAATAAAGAATTTGTAATTTTCGAAACAAATTTTTACAAAACTTTTCCACTTTTAACAAACATTTTGTTGAAACACTCATTTAAAAATCCTTTTACAAACTTTTTCAAACCTAATGTAAAATGTTTGTTGACCTTAATTTTACGAATTTTTACAAACTTTTAACAAACACTTTGTAGGAACTAATTCTGATCAATATTTTGCCCTCAAATAGGCAAATAGACATTGAATTTGCCTAACTTTCGGCAAATCAGCATCATTTTGTCTAAATATCGGCGCTGAAAGCGAGAACTTGTCCCCCAACTGCGCGCTTAATTTTATTTTAAATCATATCCAATAAAAAATCTTAAATTATTATATATATTTTATTTTATTAAGGCACGCAGACAAATAAATATTTGAAGAAGGACAGAAAGCGAAGATATGATCTTTTATGGAATATGGTGAGGCCACTTATAAAGATATTAACATATTTGGATGCGACCGAAGAATTCTCCAAGATAAGTCATTTATCTCTTCGGATGTGGAGAGGTACTAAAAGCATCCCAAGATGAAGGCATTCGCCCGCTTTTGGCGTGCTTGGTCAAATCCAGCAACTCAACGTTGTGGGAGGCGATGGCGTGGCGGGTCAATAAATTAGCCCCAATGCGAAATTGAAGACACTCATCCAAATATTACAAATTCATATTGATTTAGTGGCTCTCTCGGTGTCCCCGTCTGAGACGCCGGATCACCCCAGACTATCAGGCCGGCCAATCGCCTGAGTGTGCTAAGTGTCTCTTTTTGCTGTGCCGCAATGGTTGTTTGGTCTATCGGAGATGGGATATATATTTTTTTTTGCTCTCTGGCGAACCACTTTGTGGAGGAGAGAACATTCCAATATTGGCAGGCTAACGATGACTTCGAGAGGCGTCTGGGTTCGGGGAAAAATCTCGTGAATGAGATCATCGTGTCTCATATACTGAATGAAGTTATGGAGCCTTGAACTCGGCCGTTCATTCGCATCACCGGGAAAATTATCTCACCCAGAGAGTAGCAAGTTCATCGAGTTCATTTGTTCAGACGCCACCGGAAATGCACACACAGCTCAATTTGTCCGGATTAAACAGCACAAACCTGAGCCACTTAATCATCTTATTCATCCGCCCTCCGCCCAGCCTAAGATTAGGCTTA